>BLKR01009621.1:0-100918 GCA_011170035.1 Teleogryllus occipitalis
TGTGGAATATTTTAACTGTTAACATTTCCTAAAAATTAAATGATTATATCCACGTTTTTAATTTTTTCTTTATTTAATAACCAAATAGTATTACAACACTTTATCTTCTTCTTCTTCTTCTTCTTCTTCTTATTATTATTATTATTATGAAATACATGTAAAATTATTTACCATTATCTCTCAATGTTTTCAGTTTCTCTCAGGGCTTGAACTCTTGACTTGATGTGTTTTCGCTTGTATGCTGACGAGGTTTCCTCCCTTTCTAGTTTTTCTAGGAGGAATTGAAAAATACGTACGCAATTTTAGCTTCTTCAAAACCTCTTTCAAACAATTAGCAGAACTTCTTAATTACTTTCACTGTTCTTCTACTTGTTTTTCGATCTTCTTATCCCGATTTTTTTCCGATCCCCTATCAAACTCTTCCTCCCTCGCTTTCACTCCTGTCATCTATGTGAAAACCTTCATCCACATTGCGTACGTATCTTTCATTGAATGACTTCCTTTATTACGTCCTATTGTACTATAAATTTTGAAAGTGGTCAGGTGGAAGTGCAGCTAAATGGCCAGAGCCTTCGCCACCAATAAAGGCATTTATTTATTTAAGAAAATTGACATAAGTTAGCTGGACGGTATAAAATGTACTGTAGTAATGGTAATTGAGTTTGATCAAGGCTCCTGGGTCTAAGTATTACTTTCTTTTCAAGATAGAATCTATCTAGAATATTTCAAAAACATACATTTGAAACTCTCCTGGGAAAAGGGTTTTTAATGGTAAATTGTAAATGATGTTCTAGTTTTAAAAATTATTTTTCATAAATATTATACTGAAACAAATTTTTTGAAACTGCATATGCAATTTTTAAAGAATGTAGTACATTTGCCATTGGGCGCTTATCTTTGTAATACATGGAATCGATTTTTTTATGATTCATCATTGGTTTCTATAAAAATGAAAACATAGGTTCTTACATGCTGATGACATGGATTAATAATATTTAATTGTTCTAAAATGTGTATATCTATTTTTACTTTTTAAATATAATAGGAGTAAGGAATAAGTGCCAAACTTCTATTTGTAAGTTCATAACATTTATTTTATTTCCTAATTTTTTTCTTTAGAAGGCATAAGTGATCATAAAGCCGTTTTAGTTGATTTACAGTTAAGTATTTCAAGGAAAAATATTGCGACAGGTATTCTAGTGAGGGAATACAAGAAAGCGAATGTAGCAGAGTTTCAAAATTACTTAAGAGAACGGTATGGCGAATTTCTTAGTATAGGAGGAGGAATGGAAGAAATATGGGAAGCGTTTAAAAATATTCTAGTAAATGCCGAGCAGGCATTTGTACCAAGTAAATTGTTAAAAGCAAAATGCGATCCGGAATATTATAATGCGAAAATCAGACGGTTGAAAAGAAAAACCAGAGAAGCGTTTAGCAACAGACACTGTAGTGAAAACCATATGACATTATTTCGAAATTATTCAAAAGCTTTGAGGAAGGAAAAGAAAATCGCAGAGGAACATCATTTAACTCATATTCTTGATGCGGAGGGCAGTAAAAATTGGTCGGCATTTTTTAAATACGTTCGTAGAAGGAAGGGAAATAAAGATGAGATTCCAGTTGTTCGGGTTAATAATTCGCCAATATCGGACGATTGTGAAAAAGCTAATGCTTTTAACGCGTATTTTAGCTCCGTTTTCAAGCAAAAGTCAAATTGTATTCAGATACCATCACTGTCAGATAGAAGTCTTTTTCATATTAATGTAAATACTTTGCGGAAAAGAATAAAATTAATGAAGAGAGGGAAATCACGAGGCCCGGATTCTATTTCCACGGACGTCATTAAATTAGGTGGAGAGGCTATTATACCATATTTAATTAGGTTATTTCATGTATCGATAAACAACGCTTGCGTACCGGAAGATTGGAAGCTGGCTCTCGTCGTACCTATTTTTAAAAGTGGCGACAAGACATTACTTAGTAACTATAGACCAGTAAGTCTTACATCAGTCGTATGCAAGCTTATGGAACATCTAATTTCTAGCTATATCAGGAAAGAATGGGAGGACAAGCAATGGCTTTATCAGGGTCAACACGGTTTCAGGAATGGTTTTTCGTGCGAAAGTCAGCTAGTCTCACTTTTACAGGACCTAGCCGACGTAGTTGATGAAGGTGGTAGGGTCGACGCGATTGTAATTGATTTTGCCAAAGCTTTTGATGTTGTTCCACACGATCGTCTTGTAAAGAAATTAATAGATTCGGGTTTAGACACTAGAGTGGTAGCGTGGATAAACGAACTACTTCGTGACAGGACACAAAAGGTCCGAATCGGAAATTACTTATCAACTTCGCGAAACGTCACGTCAGGAATTCCACAAGGGAGTGTCATCGGCCCACTCATGTTTCTTGCCTTCGTTAATGATTTACCGACAAGTTTAGTATCTAATGTACGACTCTTTGCAGATGACTGCGTAATTTATAGAATTGTTAACTCGGAGGAGGACGAGAATATTTTGCAGCGAGACTTGGACAAATTACATATCTGGGCGAATACAAACGGCATGGAAATAAATAGTTCAAAGAGCAAATCCATCACGTTTGGTAGGGGTCGAAGTTACAATGAAACCGCATATAAATTGAATAATAATGTTATACCTCGAGTCACGTCTTGCAAATATTTAGGAGTTCAGCTAGACAGTAAATTGACATGGGAAAATCAAGTAAATTTCGTTGTAGGGAAAGCATGGAGATCTTTGCATTTTATTATGCGGATTCTCAAAAAGAGTTCAGTGAGTGCCAAAGAACTGGCATATATGTCATTAGTGCGACCCATATTAGAATATGGCGCGATATGTTGGGACCCATACAGACTTTTGCAGCAAAGAAATCTAGAAAAGGTTCAGCGTAGAGCTTCAAAATTTGCTTTCAGGGGTACCAGGAATAAAGTATGGGAGTCACTCGAAACAAGGAGAATGAAATCGCGTCTCTATGCTATGTATAAAGCGTACACAGGCTTTCGACCGTGGAAAGACATTCAAAGTCGATTAGGGAAACCTACATATTTCGGCAGAGCGGATCACATGCACAAAATTCAGACAAGAATTCAGAAAACGGACGTTGGGAAATATTCATTCACGAATCGAACTATTAGAGACTGGAACGACTTGCCTGTGACAATCATTGATCCCTTCCCTCATGATGTCAGCAAATTTAAAAATAAATTAAATTCCTAGATGTTTATATGTGTCTTATTACCTCCTATGTAAAGTATGTTATATTATAACTATTATTATTATAACATTATTATTATTACTATTACTATTACTATTACTATTACTATTACTATTACTATTACTATTACTATTACTATTATTATTATTATTATTATTATTATTATTATTATTATTATTATTATTATTATTATTATGTGCAGTGGCGTGTAGTGCAGGGATGTGAAGTTGAGGGAAAAGAGTGTGTCAGAATCACATTAAAATGTGATTGGCAGTATGGTGAGGTGAGACGAGGCGAGGTGAAGTGAAATGAAGTGATGTGAAGTGAAGTGAAGTGAAGTGAAGTGAAGTGAAGTGAAGTGAAGTGAAGTGAAGTGGAGTGCTATGGAAGCTTGCACGGTGAAATGTTTATGTTAATTTGTAAAGTGTGTAAAATTTGTAAAATTTTGTATAGTTGTTAAGTTTTGTAATGTTTAGTTAGTGTATTCTGCCACCAAGTTCTGGAACTTATTTGCAGAATTAGTAATAAATCTATCTAATCTAATCTATCTAATTCTTGAAGACCCTTTCTTTCTCTTCGTCAAGAAAACTGTACAACTGTACTTGAGTGGCTCTGGTGTATGTTTTTTGTTAATCATTCACTATGTTACTGTGCTTTGATTGCTTTGTTCTATCTTTTAACTTTCCGTTTTCTTAGCTTATTACGAAAGTTATACACCTGTTTGTAGTCATTCCAAACATTAATACTTCGAAGAACTAACTACTGGGAATGCGACAAGATGTATCCAGCTTACCGGGAACTCGAGAGAACTGTCTGGCCAATCTAACTTGCTTCGGCTTCACGTCTATCGAAGTTACGGTTTCTTTCAAACAAAGTTGCTCAGGGTAATTTTCCCTTCAATCAAGAGCTTGCCAGTTGCTTCTCTTCTGAATCTGCAGACCCCCTCCCAAGTCCTTTAATACTCCATTACTTCAGTTACACGCTCCATCACAGCGAAGCAATCCTCAATCCCTCCATGAAGCAACAGTCAGTCATGCCAGAAACAGAATGCAGTGTATTATTCAATAACTGCCATTCATACTTAGAGCCTTTAAAGGTTTCTGCCGTATAAAGTCCTTCAGTGATCTTAATATTTCTAATAATAATAATAATAATAATAATAATAATACTAATAATAGTAATAATAATAATAATGTCTATTTCTCACGAGGCTCAGGCAGGGGCAGATCCAGTCGATCATTTTGGAAGGGGCCCTCTGATTTTCATAATTAATAAATATTTGTTATGTAGTATATCATTTTTGTAGAGTATCATATACAATTTTATATAATTACATAATTATAACATAAATAATATTAACATCAATTTTGGCAAACAAAGTAAAGTAACAAACAAAACCTCTATGCTGTGTGGTGGGGTGCATGGCCCCGGAAAAACCGGAATTTGCTTTCGCTTTTTCTCCTTCTCAAAAGAGAAGTCGCTTTTGATATTTTCTCCTTCCCAAAAGAGAAGTTCCTTTCGCTTTTTCTCCTTCTCAAAAGAGAGGTCGCTTTCGCTTTTTCTCCTTTTCAAAAGAGAGGTCGCTTTCGCTTTTTCTCCTTCTCAAAAGAGAGGTCGCTTTTGATTTTTTCTCCTTCTCAGAAGAGAAGTTCCTTTCGCTTTTTCTCCTTCTCAGAAGAGAAGTTCCTTTCGCTTTTTTCTCCTTCTCAGAAGAGAAGTTCCTTTCACTTTTATCTTCTTGTCAAAAGAGAAGTCGCTTTCGGTCTTTTCTCTTTCTCAGAAGAGAAATCGCTTTCGCTTTTTCTCCTTCTCAAAAGAGAAGTCGCTTTTGCCTTTTTCTCCTTATCAGAAGAGAAGTCACTTTCGTTTTTTCTACTTCTCAGAGGAGAAGTCGCTTTCACTTTTCCTTCTTCTCAGAAGAGAAGTCGCTTTCGCGTTTCTTTCTTCTCAGAAGAGAAGTCGAATTCGCTTTTTCTCCTTCTCAGAAGAGAAGTCGCTAGAAGAAGTTTCGTAAGAAGTTTCTTGTGTCGTAACATGTGTGAACTGTTGTATTTTTGTGCACATGCGTGGGCTTGTAGGGTACCGAAGATGATCACTTTTCGCCAATGAATATGTGTTAGGAAATTTTATATATCCAAGCTGGACTTGTGACATTTACCCCTGATTATTTATCATTCAATGGAGTTTGGCAGGTACACGAAATTTCTTTGACTATGTCTGAACGTGAACGCCAGTGAATGATGAAATACTAACGCATGATAGGCAAATATGAGGTGTGTAACTTCTTTGGTTGAATTTTCTCAGCACATGTTCATTGACAAAAGTGATTATCTTTGGTCCCTTTGATACCCTAAAGAGTTTGTAACATTTATTCTGAGATGGATACCACCTTCTTCAAAATTGACAGACCTTCATTCAATAGTTAATTAACTGTCCGTTCGATTGGGGGTTTCTCCACGATTTGTAAATGCCAAGACCAATCATTTTTGTGGTTCAGTGCAGCAAATAATTCCTCCTGTGGTGACTAGACCGTAATCTCTCTCTTGTAACTCTGAATCCCAATTCGCCAATCCCAATACGTCATAATCATTAGCCTATCGGGAGACCTTTTTCATAAAGGTAAAAAAAATAACATTTAAAACCCCCATTTTTTTCGATGAGTCTGCCATAATTTTATTACTATTTACACAATATTCACACAAAAGTAACATACTCTCGTGTATCACTTGCCAAAGCCGATTTTGACATCAGAATTGACTCGACACAATTGAGATTTACGTGACATATCTGATAATCAACGTATTTTTGATACATAATCTTTAAATGGAGGTGATTTTTCCTCTCTTTGCGATACAAGAAAAACTATAAACGAAAGTAGTCACAACTAGTTTGAAAATTTTTCAACCCTTCCTATAATAAATATAATGTGTAAATAGAATTCATTTTAAAAGGTACCTAGACGGAAATTAATTTTGTTGTATTTAGGCTTTATGAGAAACTATGAACCTATTGACCAATTCTCTTGGCGGATTCGGATTCAACAGATAAATATAAATATAGGCACATGGGTCATCTTATCAAAAAATGTAGTTTTATAAATTTAGTGGTAGTTTTATTCTTGAGGAAGTAATCAGTAATTGTAAATTAAATAAACAATAAAATAGAGATGATAATACATAAATGTGAGTAAATTAATATGAAACCTTATAAATAAAAATTGTTACTCTGTTGGAAGTCAACATTTTCTCATATCAGTCATATATAATATTTATTTTGAAGTTTCTTGATGAATGGAATGATAAACCAAAATACGTTTAACAAAGAACGGAATAGAAAACGAAGTTTATTTTGACGTAAGACTTGCTCGTGAATGCGTGCAAATGAAAATGATTTAATAGTTTATATCGAGGTTCAAGAATGAAAAAAAATATTAACGAACAAAAACAATACGAGAAAAGTAGATTTCGATTTAAGCCCAAGAAATGATTATGGCTTCTGTTCCCATTAGGAACAGGTCGGTTTTGAGTTTCAGTTAAGGGTTCGTTCGTAGACAATGACGACGCGATCAGCACGCGCCATTTGCAAGGCGTCGCGTGCAATTAAACCGGATTTAAATCTTTTTATATTCCAAGAGGTAATGGCGCGCTCCGGCGAACTTTTAATGTTGATCCCGACTCCCAACTGAGAGCAAAGTTTAAGACGTAGCATAAAGTGCAAATTACGCCAGGACGCTCTCTTCGACCCGAAGGGCCTTCCCTTTTCAGTCTATTCCACCGGACTCCACGCCGACTTAAAGATTCATGACGCCTCGACACTACATTTTCCGCGGAAAAAAATTTACAAAAAATTGCTGGAAAAATGTCTAATTCATATTGCACAAATATTGAACAAGTATGCACATTTGTTAACATATAAAGGTAATTGACAAATATCATCAAATCCTGGAGGTCTGGGCGTCTGATATTCATGATGATGGCGTTTCTGCCAAAAGAAATTTGAAAATCTAACTCTTTGGAAATTATCAATGAATTTTCCTAGCAACAAGAAGAGTCAGAGGCTTATGAAACATTACCGTACGATAGAATGTTTTGTCCACATTAACATGCAATTGTTTTTGGCGCGTATAAAGTACAATCTGTGATACTTAAAACGTGTCACACTTAGTGGGAACCGAAAGTGACATGCAATTGAGTGAAGTAATGAACTCGATACAGAGTAGAGATGGACACATGTTATCTAGTTTTTATACTTGTTTATCTGTGCTTTTTTATTATTATTTGTTTATTTATATTTTATATTTCTTTTTAAATATTTGTGTGCATTGTTTATGTTAATTTTCATATTTTTTGCTTAACTGTAACCGAGCATTTACTCACGTGCTTTATTATTATTATTATTATTATTATTATTATTATTATTATTATTATTATTATTATTATTATTATTATCAGGGCTTGATTTCTGGCGGAACGCGTCGGAACGGTGTTCCGGTACCTAGGGAATATATTATTAAATTATATTATAAATATATAACTATGCTTATTAAATTAGAGCGGGGCTTTACTCAACCAGCTATCTCCCACCAGCGGGGCACCGCCCCAGCCGGGACAAGTTCTAAGTCCTCGACCGGTCTCCCGAAATGTGTGGTAATGTAGTGCTTGTCAGTGTAAGTGTGTGTAAGGGGAAAGGATAGGACAAGGAAGAGGAAGAGAAGATCGCGCCCGGTCCGTGGCCCATTTGTTAGGGTACTGCTCCGGCATTCGCCTGGTGTTGATCGGGAAAACCACGGACAACTACCGATCAGAGCAGCCGGCCGCTAGAATTCTCCTCCAGACAGCGACTAAATTCGACCTAGCTGACAAGCAGGTGTCGGACCTCCCGGTCAGAGGCACTGCAGTGGCATCAGTTGATGCACTGAGTCACCTCTCCCGGTCGATGTGCGGGGAGCGTGTGTGTGTGCTCATCACTGGGAGTGTCCCCTCAGAAGTGGTAGGGACCGTGAAAGGCTCCAGTAGATCTTTTAGACATTGATAGAAGCCAATTTGAAAGAGGGTGGGGTAACGGAAAACTGGCCTCGAATCAAGAGATTAGGGAAGTATAGTAACTAGTGCGAGAAAGTCACCATTCCGAAGTCCTAACAGTTTTAGTTTAGCATTAGAAACATAGAAACTACGAGTAAAAATATTTGTACATGTCCGAAAATTAAAAAGAAAGTTAAAACGTTTTCAACAATAATGTGGTTTATTTGCAATTTGTTTTCCACATTCATATTGTTTGATTACTATTGCTTAAATACATTTTGCACCATGTTTTCTTCATGGACCTTTGTTGGCCGAAGCTAAACATTAGCGCTCCCCAAGGAAGGTGCTTTTCTTATTTGATGGGCCTCCTGCTGTTCCCCAGAGTTCGTTCAATGGGTCTTGAATATCCGCAGAGCACTAAACGCAAAGGCCTTCTCCGTGGGGATGGAATTTCAAACTAGCACGCTTAGAGGCCAAAAGTTTACACCTGTAAGGTCTTCAAAAGTTAGTTTTTTATTGCAAGGTTATGTCTCTTCATATTGTCGGATGATGTCTCTTCATATTTTATCTTCGTAGAGCACTTGTACATGAGAAAGTGGAATACATGAAGCAAAGTATTCAGCGTATTGCTTGATAGTGAGTGATTTAATTATTTTACAGATACTTCGAGGTGCACTCACAAAAATATTAAATAAAAAGGTGGCACAATATTCATACAGTTTCATAAGAGAAAAAATAAAATATTTTTCATAATTTTATTATATGAATCAATTAAACACTTTGCCTTGTAATAAACTACTTTTGAAAATCAGTGGCTTCTCTTTCCAGCTACTCTATTCATTTCTTCAGAACGAATGAAATGTGACTGACATCGCATCCACTTCTCTTCCTTTCCCCACAGAGAGTTTCCTTTCTAAATTGTTAGTAACATATTTTATGTTCCTGTGTTTGCTACAAAAAGTGTATTATGGGTAAATTTAATGTGGAGAAAGTCAACATGTTTCTTCATTCATAGAAATAAATATTTTAATTGTTATTATGAATTATTAAATTTTTAATACTAGATTGAAATATTATTCAGAGAAAAATTTTCTATTCGTACACATAGAATTTTTTTCCATCAGGCCATATTGGCTTTTGTTACGTGATTCGACACTAGAGGAAGGTCAGTTCATTACAATTCTACATTGATATGGCAGCATGTCATATGAATAAAACATCAAGGCCACACACACCGCAAAGTTATATGCAAAAATATGCTCCCATTTTATTTTCTTTCTTTTATCCTTGGTTCAGCGAAATTGCCTCTTATGACGATCATTGCTATTAAGTCATCAACAGAAATATACTCCTATCAATTTTATGAGCTTTTGTTTCAAAACTGAAATACTTTGAGCGCTTCTTTAACAATAACTTCTCTATTACATGCAGTATTAATAAAAAAAAGTTTCTGATATTAACTGGCGAGAAATTTTCGATGTCTCTCGGCAGAGAATGGGAGTTGAAAGTTCTTTTCTCGTAAAATCATTAATGTGGAAGTAATTATTGTCGTCTTCAATGATAGAAAGGCTTCTCGAATAAAGGAAGGATCTTTTTTCTACTGTTCTTTTATATAAAACACTTAACAAAATTGAAAATTTCATGCATAATTATGATTTGTGTCTTAGACAATTGTTTGGTCAAAAAACGACAAATAACATCTTTTATACTTCGATCTTGATTGCTTGTTCTAGATTCACGTACAGTGCCAAATATGACCTGAAAATTTTATATCTTGTAATTCTCCAACTAATGGGATATAACTTCAGAAGATGAAAAGTAGTGGTACTACATACTTTCACGAATTAATTTTGACGGTATTTATATAATGTGTTCTACTAACATTTCACTTTTTCTGGAAAACTGCTAAAGAAACGACGTCCGAAATACTCGAAATTATCATATCTTATTAAACAAGTTTCAATAAATATGGAATTCCTATCATTGAATTCAGTGTATTGTGCTATGCCCTTTAAAATATGTTAAAAACGCAAAAAAAGTTGCATAGACCGTTTTTCGAAATCGAGATCTCCAACTATTAATCCCAGCACTTCCATGCAAAAATTCTCTCCGTTTTGAAAATTGACCGTTCTCTAAACACAATCCCGAAAAACAATCTTGGGCATCAAAAATGTGTTTATTCGCATGAATAACGTCAGAATCTGACTATTATCGAAATCAGCAATGGATAGAAAAAAATCTCCTTTGCCATAAGCATAAACAATTGAGTAATTGTGAGTCATCAGTTCACCAGTTGTGATGTTGGAAATAAACATAATTTTTGAAATACAAACCAGGGACTTGCTTAAAGTGTTTACTGTAAACAACCATTTACAATACAAGATATGCATTAATTTATGAAGTCGTCTAGAATCTGTTTTTGAATTATTTAATATTAAAGTCATAATGTAGGTTACAAAATAAGCACACTTTTTCAAATTCAAATAAGATTCATATTCAAACAATAAATACTGCTATATTTATCCAACAAGAACAAGAATACTAAGAATTTGACTCAAAATATAGAAGTTCAAAACAAAATTGTGGACTTGCTTCACTTGTACAATGAAAAATCGTCAAACTATATAAACTCTACGTAGAAAAAATAATTTACAGCCAATCATTCTGGAAAAATACACTATTACTATTATCTACTACTTTCTATTATTCAAACATCCTTCAAGTGTTCCAAATATTAATTTCTGAATAAATATGATCACATCTTTCTGGAATAGAAAAACTCAAGAAACAGAGTGACTCATCATTTTCCTATTCGTCTACGATACATGTAAGTCTGAAAGACGTGTTTGATTCGAAAGTTGTTTGAAAAAGGGATGATAGACAGGATGGAAAAAGGTAGCAATTTCAGCGTGTCCTTTTTTTGGCTTGAGCAACTAATCGCCGACCTGTGCACAGAAACTCTTCTAGTGAGAGTGATCAGCACGATCGTTGGACTTCCTCTTTCACTCATAGTCAAATATAGGAAAGGAATTTATCATCAGTACTATAGTATTTGTGTTAACTGAATTATACAGGACACATAAAGTGTGTCAGTGTGCTATTGCAAAAGTTAATGAATTTATCTGTAAAACGCATGCGAGGTACGTCAGTTTTAAAATATGAGATAGGAAGAGATATCATTCATTCTGTAAAAAGTTTGTCCTCTTTAAAAAGATTGAGTGCCAGAATTTTGTAAACAGGGAAGTTTTCTTGACGACGATCCTTTTTCTCTCTGACGTCATCAATATCGGTAGATTCTATGACTTTCAAGGTAGGTTTACGAAGTTGAGTCTGGAAAATCGACGAAGAAGAATGAAGTGGGCCCGGATCGATAATCTCTGTTAATACCTCGCTAGTGACAATTACGTACAATTGTTCAATCCATTACGCTTCAAGCACACAATGGAGAATTTGAATAATGCATTGAAGGCAGTATAGATTGAATGCCACATGCCTTTTTATTAGGAACGAAATGACACAGGCCTTTCCTACTTTCTCTATTATCTACCGTTCATTTTTGACCACATCCATTTTTTATTAACGAAAACCTTGAGGTCAAATCTCTCAGAAATTATGTAAATAAACTGTTGATAATGTTTCGTTATGGATGGACGTCGAATAAAGAAATTCAATTTTCTGCACTAATTTTCCCCCAATTTGTTTCCGAAATAAATTAATAAATTAAAATCAAAAGCCAAGTTGACTTATACAGTCCTTTGATTGAATGAAATATACTTTGATTGAGCGATCAGTGATTCCGTGCGCGTCAACGGCTAAGGTGATTAGTCCCGTAAGTGCAGTGCATGTTTTCTCTTTGAAGGGTGGCGTTGATCTTCCTCTTCTGAATGGTGAGCTGTGGTGCCAACATACCGTGGGCTAGCGAGGTTTTTCCTAAGCAGGTATCTCCCAACACACGCGTGCCGTCCCAGCCGGGACAAGCTCTAAGACCCCCGTTCCCGGTCAGTCTCCCGGTACGTGTGATAGTGTAGTGCATGTAAATGTAAGTGTGTGTAAGTAAGGGGTGACGATAGGACAAGGAAGAGGAAGGAAAGAACGCGTGCGGTCCGTGGCCTGTTTGTTATGGCTACTCCGGCATTCGCCTGGTGTTTATCGGAGAAGCCACGGAAAACTACCGATCAAAACAACCGGTCGCTAGAATTTCCCCCAAGACTACGGCTCAATTCGACCTAGCTGACAAGCTAGTGTCGAAAATCCTTCCACCGTCGGGACTCGAAACCTAGGACCTTTCAGTCAGACAATTGACAACAATTGATGCTCTGAGCCACCTTTTGCGGTTGGAGTACATATTTGAAGCTTATAATAACATATATTACTAATTTCCAGAATACATTTTCAGTGCAGTAACTGAAAGAAAACGCATTGGACTCCGGCTATGTGTGAGGTTCTATTATTTTGTTTGATACCCAGAAACTCGTAAAAATCTATAAATAATGTAACAGTTTCATTGTTTCACTAAAAATGCATCTATTTACTTCTGTTATTCAGCAAATTCGCATACTTTGCGAACTGACTGGACTCAAATCAGTGCGTCACACTCTTATGACCCAGGTGCCGTCATATAACAGCAAGGGTGCAAGGATGTTATCCACGTGTGTAGTTATAACTCAGCGACTTTTTTGATATTCTTGATATATAATGAACAGTTTTCCGTGCATACCATACTATGTTTTTGCAGTACATATGAAGTCTACAAACCCTCTTGATAACCGTCATAATCCACAAACCCTCTTGAAATGTTATCTTCATTTGTAATAATTTCATATATTTCCTGTACTCCACATGTTTCTAAAAGTTTCAGTTATGCAATTACATATTTTGATAATTGTCAAGTAAACCAGTTTTAGTAGCAAAAAAATTAAACGTAAAAATTCTCCAACAAAAATACGATTAATTTACATGATAAATCCGAATCTGTTATTTTTTGCACAACGTAGGAACTCGAAGTGTCGCGCTTCCAGGAATACAGAATTGGTGGTGCACATTATAGGATTATTCGCGGCACATGAGCTCACGGTATCTTATTTTGTGTCTGACGTGAGTGCACAAAAAACAAATCTGATTTTTTTCTCGTGAATATGCAATCCAGTGGACAGTGTATTTTCTTGTTTTGTTTCTCCATGCGGTGAATTTAAATAGAAAAACGAATTAAAAACAGTACGTACTACAAAGCAGCTTTCAAAACAGTTTTCCACTGCGATCTGGTGAACGCCGATAATTTAAAAAAAATATATTTAACCAGATTAGTAGGATTGTCACTTTACAGGTGAATGTTGGTTTATATTTATGTAATACAATAGATGGCCGCATTACTGTGGCCTGAAAGCGCCCATGATTTCGAGAATAAAGTATTCTAAAAGAATATCGAAGTAGTGTTATCATGTCGTATAAACAAGAAGTAAACAAAGTAATTTGGATGCAAATGCTCGTGTTTCAAACATTTTAAAACTTAATGATTTTTTGCAAGTTTCTTCAGATAACGAAATATTTAATTGAATTAAAATTTTAATTTCTATATACAGCATTCAATTTTGAATCTGACTCTCGCTATTAAATGGCCTGAAAAATGGAACTGAAGAATTTAGTGAATTAATATTTATTAATAGAATAAGGAAAAAACTGTGAATTAAAGAAATCTCCTTCACTTCAATCTACTATTCAAAAATATAGTAGTACGTATCTTGAACAGCGGAAATAAAGGGTTCAAATTCCATTTCTTTGAAATATACTCTCTAGACGGCTTAACCTTTAAAAATATCTTAGGGAAAAGTTTTGCATTTATTTATGCCTCAACATCACTGACGTTAAAACTTGTTTGGGAATAGTTTTGAGACAAATACCCGGTCATTGGCAATAATTTTGTCTCATTCATATGTTTCATGTGTAGAGGAGATATCTCTGTATTATTGTCAAGGTTTGTGCAAAAATGTATTGTGGGAAATTAATGATCGACACTCATCAAACTGCAACATATGGCGTTATTGCAACAGGTGTTGGACATATGCTAATACAATCGATGAAATAAATTTCAGAGGAATAATTTGCCACGAATTTGCATGCGGAACAGCTCCGTTTGACAGATATCTACAAAGAAGTTCAGAAAGGTGACTACAAAAGTGCAATTATAATAGCATAAATACTAACGACGGAGAATACAATGGTAACGAGTAAAACAGAACTAAAAAATTTCCAGGTATACTAAAGTGATGGTGCCAATGAAGGGCTATATTACTTTTTCTATAAACATATGAGTTATATTTGATGTTCAGGAAACATGGTGGAATGCAAGTAAGTCAATTATTCCAATTTTCAAACAATCTATCATTTGATGTTCAAATTAAACACATAGTCTCGTACGCAGTAGTTACCTTAACATTCCTTAGATGAATTCAAAGAGCGAAGTGCCTGTCATCTTGCTTATAGACCACCCGTGTTGTGCATCTCGAATGTCGTAGGGTTAATCAGTGGCATGGTCATTCAAAGTTATATGATATTTCAATATTGTATTAATTAGAAAGAAATTATGTGTGAAAGAAATTATTTACTAATTGAGTATTTCGTTACATATTTACATTTTTAAAATGAAATTAAAAGTATAATACTATATATTTATAACTTTGTAACTTTGTAACTTGTAACTTTGTAACTGTGTAACTTTGAAAGGTTTGTGAACGCAACCAAATGATCGTATTTACACCATACGGCGTGTACTGTTTCCCGAATACAATTAGATCAGTGTTGGCAAATAAATCTTCGGAATCTCCAATGTACAGAACAAAAGTTATAAAAAGAAAGGGCCTAAGTATTTTGAGTTTTCGAGCGCGTCAAGAACATAGGTCATACATTGTTACGTGAGTGAAGTGTAAGTTAATACCTGGAGATGGCGGTGTTCCTTCCCTGCTGGAACGTGACATCTGACGCTAACAACACGTCAATTTGTGGGGACTTCCCCTCCTCCCCTATTTCCCGCAGCGGGGATTCACCTCAAAGAAGATATTGTATGTGCGCGCGCGTGTGTAAGAGCAAATGTGGTGACAAGCATGGGGAAGGAAAGATCGCGTGCGATCCGTGGTGCGTTTGTTCGGGTACTGTTCTAGCATTGATAGGAGAAACCAGGGAAAACTTCCGGTCAAAGTAACCTGCTGCTGCAATCGTCCTTCATATAGCGGCGGAATTCGACTTGGCTATTTACCTCTATTGAAGAACCGCCACTATCGGATCCAAACTCGAAAAACCTCTAGCTCACAGATTCTGCAGTGGTAAGGATTTGCCACTGAGCCATCTCTTGCGGGAAGATTGATTAGTTGATATTCCCGGGCACGTCAATTCCTATAGATGTTATCCCCGTTAGTGTAATTTATCCCAGGAGGTGGCGGAGATTCTCCCCCACCCCACCCCACCCCACTGGACGGTGATGGCCGACGCCGGCTTACATGCCTGCTTGCGGGGGATTTCCCCCTTCCATATACATCTTATCGAAGGCACCCCCTATCTCTAGTAGGAACAAGGTCTAAGCTTCCAGCTGCTCTCACGTCTGGAGATAGCGGTAGTGCATGTAATATAAGGGGAGAGGATATGTCAACGAAGAGGAAACAGATCGCGCGCGAGCCGTGGCTCGTTTGTTAGGGCAGTGCTGCTGCCTTCGCCAGATATTGATCGAAGAAACCAGGCAACACTAACGATCAGAGCAGCCAATTGGTAGAAGTTTCCTCCATACAATAGCGGAATCTGATCTGGCTATATAGGTAAAGTTGAAAATCCTCCCCCGTCGGGCTTCTTAACACCAGAACCTCCTTTCGCTTCTCTGGCTCTGACCTAAACTCAGCAGCAAAGAAGGAGGAGGAGAAGGAGAAGAAGAAGAAGCAGGGGAGAGGAAGGAGTTGAGAAGCAAGAGGAGAGGGGGAGGAGAAGAAGAAGAGGAGGGAGGAGGTGAGGAGGGGAGATGAAAAGGAGAGGAGGAGAGGAGGAGAAGAGTAGACGAGGAGAAGAGGAGAAGAGGGGAAGAGGAGAAGAGGAGAAGAGGAGAAGAGGAGAAGAGGAGAAGAGGAGAAGAGGAGAAGAGGAGAGGAGGAGAGGAGGAGGAAGAGAGGAGGAGGAGAGGAAAGGAGGAGGAAAGAGAGGAGGAGGAGAGAGGAGGAGGAGGAGCAGAGGAGCAGAGGAGGAGAGGAGGAGAGCAGAGGAGCAGAGGAGAGGGAGAGGAGAGGAGGAGCAGAGGAGCAGAGGAGGAGCAGAGGAGGAGAGGGAGGGGAGGAGAGGAGGAGAATGAGAGTGGGAGAGAGGAGGAGAGGAGGAGAGGAGGAGAGGAGGAGAGGAGGAGAGAGGAGAGAGGAGGAGGAGGAGAGGAGGAGAGGAGGAGAGGAGGAGAGGATGAGAAGAAGGAAGAGATGCATGAGAAGACGAAGGAGAAGAAGATGGAGGGGAAGGAGAAAGTGGAGCATAAAAATATTAAGAACAAGAAGAAGAAGCAAAAGAGAGAAGAGGGAGGCGCTCACCGTTGTTCCGGCGGCAGGGCGGCAGCGGCGGCGGCTGCTGGGCGCGGCGCTGCTGGCGGCGGTAGCGCCACACGCGGAGGCGCTTGGCGGCCCGCCGCTTGGCCCGCCGCCACAGGTGCGCCACGTACTTGACGATCTCGGCGTAGCACGACGTGGGCTCCGAGTTGTTGGTGGACGAGGCGAGCGTCGAGGTGGAGCGGAAGCGCTCGCGCTCCAGGCGCATGCGCTCCATCTCGCGCTTCTTCGTCTCCGAGAACTGCGTCGCGATCACCACCAGGCACAGGTTGATCATGAAGAACGAGCCGATCTGCGCAACGCCAACGCGCGCAACCATTCTTACATTGCGAACGAGTGGGTCAATGGTGGGAAGTGCGTGTGTGAACGGGTGAGTATGAACGGTTGAGTACGTGAGCTGGTGAGAGTGTGAAAGGGTGAGTATGCGAGCGGGAAAGTGTGTGAAAGGTTGAATATGTGAGTGGGTGTATGTTTAATTGGGTGAGCATGTGAGCGGGTGAGAGTGTGAAAGGGGGAGTATGTGAACGGGGGAGAGTGTGAACGGGAGAGAGTGTGAACGGGAGAGAGTGTGAACGGGAGAGTGTATAAACGGGAGAGTGTATAAACGGGAGAGGGTGCGAACGGGTGAGAGTGTGGAAAGGAGAGTGTGTGAACGGGAGAAAGTGTGAACAGGAGAGTGTGTAAAAGGGAGAGAGTGTGAACGGGTGAGAGTATGAAAGGGAAAGTGTCTGAACGGGAGAGAGTGTGAACGGGAGAGTGTGTGAACGGAATAGAGTGTGAACGGGAGAGACTGTGAGCGGGAGAGAGTGTAAACGGGAGAGAGTGTAAACGGGAGAGAGTGTAAACGGTTGCAAAAAATATAATTAACGTAGAATATTTGACTTCGGACTCCTTGCTTGTAGAATCCACATGTTTAGTTCCCTCCAAATATTTTAAGTGCACTATTTGTTACTAAAGACATTTATTAGTGTCATTACCGTACAATTAATCACATATGAACTAAATGAAGCATTGAAAGTGATGGTAGTTAGCAATTTTTTCCCTTCGTAATATTATTAAAAATAACTCTCGTATTTGAAACGATTTGGAGGCTTGTGGCAACATTGAATGCAAGAAGTTTAAAGAGAAGCATTGTGCTCACGCAGAAGAAAGTTGGTGGAGTTGTACATACCACGATGAGTCACGAAGTAGATCCAGTCCCAGAAGGAGTGCGCGTCTTGAACGTAGTACATGAGTCCGTCCACCCTTCCATGATGACCTGTATGAGGACGACGAATGCTCTCGTTGAGACACAATCATCATTCGAACTTCAAAGCTTTCCGACATTAAGTCATTGGTAAGTAACGTCATTAGAAAGTCAAAGTTTTGTGACATTGAATCATCGGGACATAACGACACAATCATTATTCGTCAAAGCTTTCCGACATTGAGTAATTGGTAAGGGTCATTACCACGATTGAGTAATTGGTAAGGGGTGACAAGCATTATTCGAACGTCAAAGCTTTCACATTAAGTCATTGGTAAGTAACATTACGACACAACCATCATTCGAAAGTCAAAGTTTTGTGACATTGAATCATCGGGAAGAGTCATAACGACACAATCATTCGAACTTCAAAGCTTTCCGACATTGAGTAATTGGTAAGGGTCATTACCACGCATTGAGTAATTGGTAAGGGGTGACAAGCATTATTCGAACGTCAAAGCTTTCCGACATTAAGTCATTGGTAAGTAACATTACGACACAACCATCATTCGAAAGTCAAAGTTTTGTGACATTGAATCATCGGGAAGAGTCATAACGACACAATCATTCGAACTTCAAAGCTTTCCGACATTGAGTAATTGGTAAGGGTCATTACCACGCATTGAGTAATTGGTAAGGGGTGACAAGCATTATTCGAACGTCAAAGCTTTCCGACATTAAGTCATTGGTAAGTAACATTACGACACAACCATCATTCGAAAGTCAAAGTTTTGTGACATTGAATCATCGGGAAGAGTCATAACGACACAATCATTCGAACTTCAAAGCTTTCCGACATTGAGTAATTGGTAAGGGTCATTACCACGCATTGAGTAATTGGTAAGGGGTGACAAGCATTATTCGAACGTCAAAGCTTCCCGACATTAAGTCATTGTTAAGGAAAATTACGACTTATTCATCATTCGAAAGTCAAAATTTTGTGACATTGAATCATTGGGAATAGTCATAACGACACAATCATCATTCGAACTTCAAAGCTTTCCGACATTGAGTCATTGGTAAGGATCATTGCGACACAATCATCATTCCAATATCAAACTTTTCTGACATTGAGGAAGGGTCATAACCACACATTCATCATTCGAACGTCAAATCTTTCTGACAATGATTTTTGAATGAAATTTCTGAATTGGTAAGTGTCCTTACAACACAATTATCATTCGAACATCAAAGCGATCTGACATTGAGACTTCACGTTCTCAGCGAAAGAAAATTATGCAATGTGTACTCAGACCCAGAAGGAAAACGTTTTAGAGCTATTGAGACATCGATGATAAATACAAGTTTATTTTGTAATTTGTTTAGTTTCTCTTTTAGACACATTCGCGTAGTAGTAAAAATATTAAAATATGATTTTAATAATTTGGCGACGAAATAATTATATTTAAAGTGTTATTTGAATATTAATATTTAACACATACAGAAATGAGTAGTAATCACGGATGATTGGCAGAATCTAAACATCCTGAATTATGAACTATACAGAAAATTGTTCTTTTAACATTTTACATTCATACCAGAATGTGTACGTTATTTACAAACGCCATATAATAAGACGTTATTTCACCTAAAAAGTAAACATTGCAGATAGTTCGAAATCTCATTCTGTTTCACTGACAACTCATCAAAATTCCATGCGAGCATTCCACCGGTTGCAAGCGCTCACATTGTGTCTCCTGAGGACGGACGTGGCTTTGCGAGCGCCCCGCGTGAGCCCTTTCTTGGGCTGAAAGCTTTGACGTTGACGCGCGCATTGCAGAGGCCCGTATGAGCGCGCGGCCTGTGCCAATATGACCAGCTGCGGCTAGTGACACATGAAATCATCTGGATTACGCGCCACGCTCCCTGCCCGACGAGGCGCTGCACTGGCGGAGAGGGCGCGCGCGCGAGGCGACGGGCCGAATGACGCGGAAGCGGCATGACAGATGCAGATAGGGGAGATGTTGAATACATAAATGGATGAGATATGTAAATCAAATATCTTGCAGGGCTTGGTATTTATGAATATTTTTAACCACTCCTCCTAAATAACAATATTATTATTATTATTATTATTATTATTATTATTATTATTATTATTAATTTATTAATAAAAAATAAAATTATTGAATATAATAATTATTAATGATAATAATAATAATAATAATAATAATAATAATAATAATAATAATAATAATAAATATCATCAATTACAGGAATGTATAGCATGTTATTCTCATATTTGCTTTTTTTTAATTGGTTATTTAAGGTCACATCAACATCTAAGTCATTAGGGACCACTTATTATTATTATATGTTATCTGTACCAATGTGCGTTATCAATATGTGATTTCTACGCGCAACGATGTTTTCTCTATTTGAAAGTAGAATAAAATCAAACTTGTAAATAACGCGTTATTCGGTTATACATTTGACTTGCTATTGTTATTTTTAATAAGTAGGGAATTATAATTCTTTTGTGTAAACCTATCTTTTTGAAGTGTCAATTTTGTTCAGAAAATTAATTCAAGAATTCGTAAATTGAATTGTCAAAAATTCAGTTTTGTTATGGAACCTGTTATTGAAAATGTAGTGAGTCAGTTACAACGGCAAGAATCTCATTTTATTTCCCATAATATTTTCGCAACTAAAAGTAGTTGTTTTATCTAGCAAATTGTTTTAAAACTTGGTTGGAACTGCAATACCGACAGAAACAACCAATATCGCGTAGAGGTTGCATAATGAATACTAAATTGTGTTTTACTGATTGACTATCGTTTTCAGGCTGACGCTTTTTCTACTGACAAACGTAATCACATTCAAATTATTCCTGCCGGGAGATTTTTCTTATTTTAACATCTTTAATTCAAAATATTTCCTTTTTACCATCGCAGAAGCACCCACTAACTTGTCAATGACTAGTAATAATTGTCTTGTACATCAGATTACACAATAGTCCGAATGAAAACATCCGTTGATATAATCTGATCGGGTCGTTTTATTTTACAAGTATCTTAATATTTGCAAGTACGCTGGATGAAAGAATTAGTAACCTAGCATTCTCTGATACAGATTCTTGATCTTTGAAATAATTTACAAAATTAGACCAATAGAAATATTTATGGTAACGAATAGGAAGAAATGAATTAGAGCAATAACATTAATTTTAACTGTGATATTTAATGCATTATTTACCATTTGGATTGTATAAATGTAAACAACCTGTAACAAGTATTGTACTGCAGCCTCCGGATCAATGATCCCCCATCTCGATCAGTTTTTCGTCCAGTTTCCCTGATCCATTGAGCAAATGCTGAGATGGCCCCTTGTTTTGCTTCTGGACATAAATGTAACTTCATTATCTGTGCACGTCTTCTAGGATTCAGTGGGAAATATATTCAAATTATCGTTTCCATGTTGTCGCGTCAGGAAGTATTATTCCTTGACGAAGGACATGCTGAATAAGAGCCCAAAATTTATTGCTGATTTATTCTTGGAAATAGATTTTATTACTTCGGAGCGGGTGGGATTTTTTTTTCAAAATTCAAGTAGTATATGGCTTAGTGTAGAGATAACAGAATTTTGAAAACGTGCACAATATTCACTTCTCCCCATAGCACGTCAGACACAGTTTTTAACTGATTTTGACGTAAATAAATAAATATATGAATAAATAAACAAATAAAACCAAAATTGATGACGACAGAATGTAGGGGAAAAGGTGAAGAATAAAACAGACTATAAAGAACCAAATGACGGATTACACAAAAACAGTACTAAAAATAATTATAGCTATAATAGAATAGATAATATAGAAAATATTTCACAGCTATTATACTCCCACATGGCAGAGGAATATGCAATAGCAATAAAGTAACGTAAAGCAGCTTGAAGGTGACAGAGAATGAAGGAAGAAAATGGCATCTGCAGCCACGCGCACCCACCAGAAAGATGGCGACCCAGGCGAGGCCGATGTTGTCGAAGGAGATGGTGCCCTGGAAGGGGTTGTAGGGCGAGTGGCGGCACTCGGTGTAGTACTGATTCCAGTTGACGCACCACGTGTCCGTGGGCGTCAAGTCCTTGTTGGGCTGCTGGGTGCCGTTGCAGATCTTCCCGTTGTGACGCGACGGCGGCAGGTCGGAGCAGGTGTGCATGCCGGCGTCGCCCGCCGTGGAGCAGATGTAGTCGCGCTCCTGCTCCACGTACCGGTAGTAGGTGGAGAGGGGCCTGCAACGAACGCTCGTCAGCGGATATCCGGTTGCGCTTCCCCCTTCCTATTCCCACCCTCGCCCTCCCGCGCGTACGCACCCGTTCACCGCGCACTACCCGGAGTTATTCTAATCGTTCCTACTCGCCCGGCTGTGGATCGAGGACCGACTGAGAGAGGCGTTAACCGACGAGTCGCAGATTCGATACCTCCCATAAACATGCGCAAGGGCGTCCGGAATGGAGGGTAGCTGGGGCAACTTGCCACATGACCCGACTTTATTGAGGCCACGAACATTTTTCCATTCTAAATAAATAAAAAAATATGTTTACTTATAATTTAAATTAACCATTATAAGTTATTTACTTTGCATGGTGAAAATAATTCTGTTTATGTTTTGGGGGGAGAAACTTTTGTTCATGAGGGCTTTCATAGATCTACTGCTTCAGGTTTCTTTTTTCTCTGGACGCCCCTGGACATGCGGCATTTTCCCTTGTGTTTCACCTGTTACGTCGCGATGTGTTCTCCCCCAGTCGATTACCTCCTATGATCATTTGGTCCAGTAAATAAAGGAAAAGATACTCCACATGGACTGTAATACGACTGTGATATGACTGAGAATTAATAAAACACATAAAATGATTATTTTTATCTGTTATTGCCTCGGTTATTGGTCCTCCTTCATTATTTATGGAAATGGTCGCGATGTCCTCTTTCATAAATGCAAGTTTGATATTAAAAAAAATATGTCGCTAAGGATTCATTTTCTATTTTCATATATTAATTTAAATCTGATAAGTACACAAGAGGATTTCTGAAGCAAAATCTCAGTGTTCTTTATTACATAGAGGTACTCATTCAATCACCGACTTAAGCCACGCAGCAAAAAAATAAGCTGTTCGATAGTCAATTCTATCATGTTTAAAAGAACTTATAATAATACAGGTTGCATCAGTTATTAAAAATACTGAAGAAAACTAATGAAAATGCAGTGATATTAGGGAATTTGTGAGGAAAACTCTATGACCACATCAGATTAAGGCCAGCTCAAAGCAGCCTGTGGTGAGCATTTCTGTGCTTATCTGAATACGACTTAGATTCCAGGAATCATCTGATCCCCTTTCCAGTTCTACAATCGTTTTACTGGGTCATGCTTTAGTTGGTTCGGAGAACACGCTTGGATACTTCCAAGAAAAATAGCCCGAATTCATCAGGGGTTTTATTTAGGCAAATAAAGGGGACTATTTCCACCGAGACAGTGATTTAACCGACAATTATCTTTCTCTCAAAAATTTACTTACTCGTTCCATAGTATAAACTAGTAGAACGCATGGAAGAAGCTATCATTAAATACGGTTTCAAAATGAATATTTTTACCTCAAACTGCCTTTTGAAACAAGTTGTAATTCTTTAAAACTTTTTATGAAAGTGTTATATGCAAGAGTCTCTTGTCAGTCTCTTATCAGAGTCTCTTGTCACGATTCTGAGCTCTCTCAGTGCAAAGAAATGATACCATACTATTACTTTTAATTCTACAAGCACAGCTGGATTAAATGAATTTGTTTTCCCTTCAAAACGTGGAAGGAAACTTTCTTTTCCATGAGGGACGATAGTCGCTCTTTGACTCATCTCTTTTCTCAATTAATCATATCGTATGAGCGGTAAACACATATTAAAACCTGGAATAAATTTTCAGGAAAAAATAAGTTTTCTTCTAGAATGAAATTTGTTATAGTTTCCTCCGACATGTGAAAATATTTATGACCTCATTTAATAGTTGATCATCTATCATAGGGTCCATTCAACAAATCCGATCGCAAAATTAAGCTTTCCCAGTTTGTACCACTTAATAACTCCCCCTAAGAAGAATGTTTCATTTCGTATCGTCCTCCTACCTCACTTTTTGAATTAAATAAAAGTGACTTTATTACATATCGGATGAAATTTCATTGATGTTTTAAAACATATTTTCGAAATTTAATCATACATAATTTTATCACATGCAATTTAATTTATTTGAGATTCACTTCATCATTGATTTTTAGAAATTTAGTAATATAATAATTATCCAAAACATTTTGCGAGGTCGTTCAATTTTCAACCCCCTCTCCCACCCTTGTTCGCTTTTCTCGCAGCTGAGTAAGTCCACTACGTTTTTCTGACAGTGAACGAATAGCCGCTTATGTAATAATCAGTTTGCATGTCGTACCTGCTATCTTTACCATATACCTGTATATATTCGGATATTTCATTTGTTGCAACGTTCGCTTGCAGAAACATTTCGTTACACCTAAACAGGTAAGTTGCTAGAAAAAATCCGGTAGTTTTACGTCTTTCTTTATATATGTGAATGTTCCTATCTACTACTTGTGTCTGCAGAATTTTGTAGAAATTTCAAATTTTAAGATATCCAGGCATTTCAAATATTATTTTGATGTAAAATGAAGAATTTTTAATGATCGTGATCACGTAGATAAAGCTTTCTAATGCGGACATTATATTACATTAAAATAGCTTTTAAATATTATTTTCCGGTTTCTAAATTATTTATTTAACTACTAACATTTCAGTAAACTTTAAAAGGACCTCACATTGTATTTGAATGACTCATTTCAAACAACACTTTAGTGAGATTTGTTAAATATATATTTTAAATAGTAACAACTACAAACTCTTTAAGTATTCTAATTCTCTTATATATGTAGAAATAATTTACTCTAGAAAATAGTGAAAG
Organism: Teleogryllus occipitalis; assembly: GCA_011170035.1. Classification (NCBI taxonomy): domain Eukaryota; kingdom Metazoa; phylum Arthropoda; class Insecta; order Orthoptera; family Gryllidae; genus Teleogryllus; species Teleogryllus occipitalis. The sequence goes on from BLKR01009621.1 coordinate 25,004, forward strand.
AACTTTCCAAATAATTTCTTTCGTCAACATGTGTATCTTATTCTTGTATACCCATCTAATATTCACGCAAAAAACGAGTACTAGGAACTTTTATGAGTTTGGTTTATGTCCACAGAAAACAACACTCACAAACAAGCAAAGGTCTTGAGAGAAACGAAAAGCAATAAACATCACGTCATGACGCCGCATTCACCGTAAAAGCTCCAAGCGTGTATTCAACTTTATTTTCCGTTTCCAAAGTATCTTGACACTGTGACTCGGCGTCAAAGCCAGAGAGAACAAAAGCTCGACGGCCATTTGAAGAAAGCTGTGTGAAATGTCGTTGATTCAAGAAATTTGAAAGAAAAAAGGAGGCGAAACATTGCGTCTAGCCTTCAAAGGAGCTGTCAAGAATACGAGAGCACTTGTTTTCAACGTACAAGAAGTGGGCGTGGCCAGCCCTCTTACCAAGACCCCCCTCCCACCTTTCGCGGAGAGCGGTTCTAATTTTTCAACCAACCAACCGAGCAGGGAAAGGCATCCTTCAAACCGTAGGTTCCCCTATATTTCAAAGCCTTTGCGCGCCGAAGTTACTTTCCGCTAACGATCGCACTTTTGCCGATGGAACCTCGTCGCGCTACTCTGTCACGCCAAAGTTGCGGAATATTGCCACAAATATCTCGTTAACTCGACGAAGCAGCTGATTGGTCTCTGTTATTGAAATTAATGAACTCATAGTTCACTGCAAGTTTTGATTGGAATTTTTTCTCAGTCCGTAAAAAAAGTACCAGGAGTTAAATAAAGATTAAATCTGGTTGGTTCTTCATGAAAATGTCACGAGATTTCTTTTGGCAATATTGGTGTGGCATCTACATGAGTTTACATTAAAATGGATAATGTGTTATTTATATTATTTTAAATATTGTTTTGTCCGTTATTGAACGTGAATGCTCAGAGTAAATGGGTGGAGTAACTTTAGAAAACTCGTTATAATCATAATCATGACCTCAAAATGTCTCGCCCGTCTTTGCAGAGGAAATTACGTCATAATAGGACAATGAATTGAAAGGAAAGGAAGATTCTCAGAAGACTCTTTGAGTTTAAAGGTTAAGTTGTCTCAGGGCGAGACCTGTAGAGCCCTCGAGGGAATTGTGGTGGTTGGAGATCACAATTACTGGACCTTGGTAGAAGCAGGCATTGTGCCTTCTTGATCCTATTGATTTAAATTCCGAGAGATCGTTATTTCCCCGCAAGGGTCAAGTATTCTTGGCTCACAAGAATTTTTTTAAGATTCCTGGGTCCAAATCATGTATTATAAATTCAATTAAACCATAAACAAATCTAAATATTTTCATATCATTATATTTTGATAGAATATTTTCCTTAGGCATTCCTTGAGTTTTCCGCTTCGTGGCCAGGTTTCATTTTTCAAGATTTCCTTGTAAACGCAGCTATCAACTTTCTCTTGAATATTACCATCAATTCAATTTATATTTTGACAGACACGCCAGCGCGTATTTACAGTAACGGTCAAACGTTTCAGAGCAATTTCATTATGTGCCTTGAGTCAAAAAGATCTGTCACTAAAAGGCCCCGCGGTAGAGGATACCTAGGATTACGCAAATAATGTTTTTTGAGAAGAGTCTCACAATTGCTCGAATGAAAATTTATTTAAATATTTTTTATGCACAAAGTAGAAATTATAATCACAATATTTATAAACATTAAAGTGGCCCATTATGCAGGGGAACACTCATTTCCTCGATGAAAAATATATTAGCTTCGCAGTATATTGTAAAAAGAAAGATTGAAATAGCTCCACTTATGTGAATCGAAAATGAACTATTTAATCCCAAAAAGGAGGGGGGCATTGCGTTGCGTTTTTCAAAGCCTTTAATACTGTTAAGATTACCAAAAATGTCTTTAGGTTCTTCATGTACCAAACCTGTCTTTAGGAACGTTTGCCTATACTATTTTCCCTAAAACGATTATGAGCATTATTTTCGTCAAAGTTTTGGAGTACGGTCATGTGATTTTCCAATTACGTATTTGAATGTTACGAGTATATTAATATTCTTTATACACATAAGTATATTCCAAATTATTAAATATTTGTATGTATGATTCTGAATAGCTGTGATTACAAAGAAGTATATCGTTACACGAGCCCCGTAAAACACAAGTGGCGTAACTCACATTTTCCTTGTTCCGAGATGTTTTCCTGTAGTGGTTACAAAACATACAACAGTTAATTATTTTATATTTGTGTTTAGAAAGTTTTAAATTCATATTGACAATACTGTTTAAATCCGTAAAGTTACCTTTACAGTTACCTAAGTTACAGTTTAGAGTTAAAGTTAGTTTTGTACAGTATCTACCATTAAGTTGAACATATGAGCCTTTTAATGTCCAAGTAATGTAACGTCATTATTCGTACTTTTATTTTCTTACCTTTACAAAGGTACTTCGCAAGAAGAGAAAGTTATGTAATTATCTGCCGAAAAATGGCAAATTTTCGTCAGAAAAAACCTTGTTACCGGGCTCTGATAATGAAAAAGTAGATAAACCCAGTTGATAAATATAGAAAAAATTCTCAAACACACGGTGTAGCCAAAATCTGTTTTGTGGATTCTTGATACCAAAAATATTGATTGATGTCCATATGTGGTCAAAGATAGCGTCTAAACTATTCAAACCATTTTATCCGAAATTGACATTCCCTGGTCGACCGAACGAACTGGAGGCTTTGGACGTTGCAAAGTATACCTCGATTTTTGAGGATATTTTACAAGAAGCCTAAAAAAAATTGAAAATGTTCTCAAAAATGGCACCAAATTTTTCATTTAACTTTGTCCTCGGATAGCGTGAAAAACACTCGAGAGAATGGTGCTCGTCTCATGTTCGTTCAAATCCCTGATTTTTCGAAAATTGCAAAAAATCAAATTTTTTGAGCATTTTCCTACAACTTTCATTTTGAAGATAGAGATTATTTACTTAATAAAATAAGTTTTTAAAGACGGATATTGAAACTAGGTCATGTTCAATTTTCGAAAATTTTATTAATATTCATGTAATCTGGCGCGAAATACAGAACATTTTAATTTTCTTTTAAATAATTTCTTTCTCAAAAAAAAAAAACGCTCCAATTTTTAAAAAATTTTCTCCTCATATGTATCAACAGACGGTATGGTGCTAGCCCATTTTCGGCTAACTCTCCGTTTTTTCGAAAATTTCAAAAGGTAAAGAGTTCAAAACTGAAGTTGAAGATGAGATTTTATCTTAAACAAAATCTGCTCTAAAAAACAAATTCTTTAAAAACGTCATGTACAATTTTTTTAAAACACAAATAATTTTGCGTAATTTGCGTCTAAAAATTATGCAATTTCAAAAATAAGATTTTCGCAAAAACTGGATCAATTTTTTTCTTTAAATTTTTTCTTCACATGCAACGGACCGAAAAATATGGCGTCAGTACAATTTTTGGCGAACCTCCGTCTTTTCGAAAGTTGCAAAAATTGCGTGTTGGAAATATTGGGATGAAACAATTACATTTTTAAGCGTCGTCCCGAGTTCGAACCACACGGCGCTTTTGCAGCACAGTGGAATGGCCAACGGCAAGTTAACTCTGACGGCCTGAGTCCTAGTATCGGTTAGGAAACTTTCTGGTTGAAAACACTTTTGCATATTTATGTAGTATTGTTCAGTTAGAAATAATGCGAGAAAATGTGTACTGTTGTAGCAACACCAGTTTAACATTGTTTCATGCACTCAACTATTCAGCCTACCGTGATATTATTTGCCATTTTTCAGGTTTAACAAATTTGCCAAATATAACTCTAAATGACACCCATTTCCATTTTGGTTTTGTTCCGGAAATGGCTGTTTCCAAGCAACACGTAAGTTCAACAGGTGGACGGAATGTCGAAAACAACTTTACATCTATCAGGGAACAGGGAAACCTCCCTATGAAAAAGGGCTGCACCATAAACACCAGACGATCACTGTTTTATCTTCGTACGAGTCGTTTTACGCTACAATGACACAGCTAATCGTTTGTAGGAGCGGGGTTAATCGTTCTCTAAACTGCTGTTACGTCCACCTCTGGGGTATTGGTAGGAAGCACTGTTTACAATGAACCCCCATGGCGGGCTGTTTGGTGCAGCTGGCGACGACGATCCTCTATGAATCGGCCCTCAGGCTTCAATTGATCCTCCCCGCCCCCCTCCGCGCATGGGGAGCGAAATTCCCTGCGCTCACGCCCCCGCGAGCAAAGCGCGGCCGCGGATTGGCCCTTCTGTGGAGTCCATTAGGCGCCCCGCCTCCAGCCGCCCACCTGAGAGCCAAAGGGGTCAGCAGGTTTTAGCTAGAGACTACAGCTAATTTTTTCTTTGACGATGGTAATGGCTCCGAATCACAGTATGATATGTTTCAAAAAGGACGCCGTTTAATGTTGCTGTAAATATCAATGTTACAAGTTAAGTTGGAATTACACAAATTCAGTGCACATTAAGTACGAGTATAATGAGAGAGCTTCTGATGTGCACTCACGAAATTCTAAATGAGAATTTCGGAATTTCTCTAAGTGCGATGATGAATAACTGAAGAAAAGCTGTTCATGAGGAAAGCCAATTACTACGTAATTACTCGTAATTGTCAGCTAATTTCCGTAAAAAATAGATTTAATTATGCAAACTTTCGTTATTGTCATAATTTCCCTTAACATTGAAGTAAAAGGGGTTGCAGAGAACACGTAATTATCGTGCTATGAATCGTTTGTTTCTGCCCCTGAATATTGATTTTTTTGCTGTTTACATTCACATTAGTTGATAATGCAGCTCATTGGCTCCAATGTTAAAAGCCTCTTACTATCCATTTATGTCACAAACGCCGAAATATTGAAATTTAAATTGCGTGTCATTCGCACTTTGACATTATCACACTATGCGCAAAGGTACATTTTGGGACATGCTTTAATTTCTTTTACAGAATTATTTGAATCATTGAATCCTGTAAGTTGAAATTCTGTGACAACCAGTCACTGCACCAGTAAAGAGAATAATGATGTTAAGACAATTATTTTCAACATTTTAATTCACTAATTAATACAAATTCTCTTTAATGATTTATTCTTAAACTTCAATTGGCACCCGCAGATACAGTTGAACACTCGTGAAGTTTCATAACATGTCTGTTACACGTTCTATATTGAGACAAAAGGGACCTACCTGTTCCTTTTATTCATTTAAATTTATTTTTATTTATTTAATATAGATTTATGATACAGCTTTTAAATCTCAAGTACTTAATAAAGTAAAAAATCTTATTTTTTAAATTCTAAATTCTAAGCTTAATATACCATTAACTATTCGCCCTTTCCACTACTTCTGAATTAACCTTGAATTACATTCTTTCGAAAATAACACGAAAGACGAAAACCATATTAATTAGCGTCGTCAAACAACCTCAATAACCCGAAAGTATCTCCCATACCTCCGTCTTCCTTGAGTTAATCTCCCATCTAGAGAACAGGTCTGCAAACAGATCCAACCCCTTCCCCGTCCCCTGAGAAGTGATATCTCAATCGCATCCCCCCCATCTCCACCCCGCGTGTACTAACCCTCTCTCCCACACCCCATCACTCCCCTCGGAATCCCTTGTCCTTCCTTCCCCCTAAGAGCGAAGGGGCCCGGGGGCGGGCGAGGGCGTGCCCCCGCGCCGCCCCCGGGCGCCACACACAGGCAGCAGGCAGAACAGGCGCACAGGCCACGGTGCAGCCACGTATCGGTTAGTCGCAGCAAACCACAGCACGAGCACGACACCTGGCGGGGGGCGCCGCGCCGGGCAGCGGGCGACCGAGCGCCTTTCGGCCGAACGCCTTGCAGTCGAAAGCATTGCGGCCGAACGCACTGCGGCCGAACGCTTTGCGGCTGAACGCCTGGCGGCCGAACGCCTTGCGGCCGAACGCCTGGCGGCCGAACGCCTTGCGGCCGAAAGCATTGCGGCCGAACGCACTGCGGCCGAACGCTTTGCGGCCGAACGCTTTGCGGCCGAACGCCTTGCGGCCGAACGCCTGGCGGCCGAAAGCATTGCGGCCGAACGCATTGCGGCCGAACACTTTGCGGCCGAACGCCTTGCGGCCGGACGCCTTGCGGCCGGGCGGGGCGCCCCTCCCGGGAGAGAGAAAGAGTTAGAGGCACACTGAAAGACACACAGGCAGGGCTCTCAACCGCTCGCGAATGCCGCTCGTTACCAGGGCTACCAACAGGCTCCTTGAAACACAAACTGGCGAGAAAGTATTTATTGATTTTGAGCGCATTAACTACTTTGGCTATTAGCCCCGTAAAAGTAGTGCATGTTATATCCAGAAAGATAATGTATCTAACTCGTTGGCAGGTGAAATCCGGCGACCACCAACATGTTTGTTCGTAAGGTTTCCCCGTCTCCTTGGAGCACTACCTCGGCGGGGAGACGAGTCCCAACGGGTCTCCCAATATATTGGTAGTGTAAATTGGACATGGGACTTTTAGGGGAATGGATAAGCGAAGATACCGAGTTTGAATATGCTAAATTTGGTATGAGAGTTCGATACGTTAACACGACCGAGTGAAAAGGTGACCAAATACTTCGTGTGACTTCCTTCGGGAAGTAAAGTCGATTTCTCATATCGTATATTTGCGGTATACAAAAGATCCTGAGGCCTAAATTATGAAACATTTTGGCTATATTTCGAAACGCCTCAGTTAACTTTTGATACATATAATCTGCCTTGAAATAACTTCATTTGCTATTTGGTGGCGAAAGATATACTCCTATCACACGTTCCGTGGTAACCAATGTGTTGAACCAATACCTGAAATGAAAATCGCTGAACTTCTGTCGGTACACAGTATTGGCAGAACAAACACTTCAAAACAAAATTGGTATGAGAACATTGAATAATGGATTCTGAGTTTAAAATCAATAAAATGAATATCAGAGTTTTCTCACATTTTGCTGTAGTTGTTCATATTACAAAAATTTGGCAATAATTATATATCATTATCGTAAATTTATGTTCTAAATATTATGTTTTTATCTAATTTATTTTCAGAATAAAAAATAATGGTCCACTTTCCTCTTTGAGCAATGGTGTGTATTCATACCTTATTCGCATCATGTTATATAAGTTGACGGAACGCAAGAAATTACAATTTTGAAGTGAAAGACAAACCGAGAGTTTTCTGTTCAAATGATCAAAATTAACTCTGGAGGAAAAGAATCAATGATCGTGAATCAATTGAACTATCCGTAAGTTTAATGTATAAATATTTGTCGCTGAATTTTTCCAAACCTGTAGTATGATCTCGCATTATATTCATTTTCCCTTTAAAATGTAAACATTTTTTAACAATAATCCTAATCGACTAATAAGTTTATTAAGGATCTTAAAAGTTATATGAACATTCTTTCTACAAAAGTATGAAATAGTCGAATTAGTATTACTTCGAAGTTACTTCAGAAACTATTGTACGGAGTTGCGGAAATATACAAGTATTCTTTAGTGCATTCTTTCAACTGACTTTTTTCTCAGAGGAAAGTTTTTAACGCATTACCCGACGCTAATATCCACTTGAGTCTACGCGTCAAATACTTTGTAGTCAGCAAAGTTTCTTTATACCTTAGTAATTTAAAATATTACAAATTTGTTTCTCAGATGTTTATGGACTCGTATAGCTTCAATTTCGTTACATTTCAGGTTTCGTCACGTTTTCAACAGGTCTCGTAAAATGCTGCAAGCAACCAGAAATAATGAAATACATAAAAGTTTTAAAATTCGTAATTCTGTTCTGTAGAAATTCGTAAGACTGAATTTACAATTCACAAAACCATAATCTTAAGATTATGAAATCTCGAACTTAGAATTCCAGTAATGATAACATGATAACTTTTTGTTATCAGTACCTGCAATTATGTTTATTTTCTGGGTTTTAAAATAAGATCAATAAGATGTACATGCGCAATTATATTCTGCGAATGGAATTCATGATTTGGAATGTTCCGTTGCGTTTTAGTCTCGCACTCAAATCTCTTTCTGACGATGTGACTAGCTAGAGGTTTTATTCAGATTAAGAACACCAAAGCAGAATACGGTTTTTAGTGTTTGATGGAGCCCAACACTAGCAGCATTGCAGCGCAGAACGGTTGCCAATCATAACGAGCGTCCTTCTCGACGGTTGAGAGCTCTAACACAGACAGACCAACGAACGGACACCATACAGAAACGCGTTAGTGACACCAGAAGTGCTCCAGCACCCGAGCCGGCCTGCGCCTCAACAGTCAAGACATGACACAGACATTCAGACAGACGGACAGACGGAGAGAGAGTGACAGACGTACGCGGACAGACATTCACGAAGAGACAGAGACACATAGACAGACAGACAGCGAGAGAGAGACAGTGGCACAGTGAGAGTGAGGGGCAGTCGGCAGGCGGGGGCGGCGCGGCGCGGCTCGGGGAGGTTAGTGGCGCGCGCATGCGGCGAGCGCGCGACATGCGGCCCGCGGGGGGCGGGGCTGGCGGGTGGGGGCGGGGCCGGGGGCGGGGCGGGCGGCAGGCGACACTACACAGCGCTACGCGGGGCGGGATGGGGCGGGGCGGGGCGGCGCGGTGCTGGCTGGCTCCTCGCTTCGGCTCTTAGACAAGAGACTCATGCGCAAGGAGGCTCAGTACGAGTACATTGCTCGCCAAAGTTTACTTGGATAAACACGCGTTTGCAAGTATTATTTTATTACCTAAATGTTAGAATTCTTGGAACTCACTAACCAATAAGAACTAAATTTTCATTCAATACCGTCATAAATGTGAAAAAAATACCCGGTCAATCATTTGAATGGTTTGTTTTGTCACTCGTTATTTTTTTGACAGAACTAAATAAATATTTGAATCAAAAGCGTTGAATTTTGAAATTATTTCACGAAATTAATTTTGCAAATTAATAGAAACACAAAACTATTCATGTCATTAATTCACAAATGCCAGTGAGAATTAAACAACAAACGTCCTTTTGAAAACCTAGTAGATAGATCTTTTTGATTAATCATCGAAAATCAATTACTCTCAATTAGTGACGGCTGTCAAAACGTCGATTCGACATTCCATCTACAATTAATTTTCGTATTAACGAACTCTTTGAGTACGACCAGCGAATATTCTAGTGTAACTCGAAGCTACTGAAGGTTCTAGCTGGCCAACGCCGACCAAAGCACCTGGCGGGGCGCGGCGGGGCATGGCGGGGCGCGGCGGGGCGAGGGACCGGCCAGCACCGCGAGCGGGGCGTGGGGGCGGGGGTGAGCGGGCGGGACAGTGAGACAGCGCGCGGGCGGGCGGGCCGTGGCCTGCTTACAGAGTGACTCGCGAGCGAATCGTGTACACTTCGCTGAAATCCCTGCAACAGACACACATCGGCGTGGAAGGGGGCGGGCGGTGGCAGCCGGGAGCGGGGAGCATCGGAGCGCAGGGTGCAAATCAATGGGATTAAAAATGAACGGGATAAAAAGAGCGAATGATGAGAACAGAGGATGAAAAAGTGAGTGAGTGAGTAAGTTTTTGATTTCAGACCCATCATCTATTTAGGTCATTAGTCCCATAAGTGTAGTGCATGCTGTATCACAGTAGGGGCAGTGTTTTCCTCCCTGATTCAATGTGAGATCCGGCGCCGTGCTACCAGTCGGTTTGCGGATTTTCGCTTTCCACGTATCTTCTGCAGAGGGGAACTGCCTCAGAGAGAAAAGTTCTAAGCACCCGACTGGTCTCTCGGCATGTTGGAAGAGTAGCGCATGGAAGCGCAGGCTTCTAGTGTAGTACATTTAAGTGGAAGTAGTACGTGTAAGTTGAAAGGTGTAAGTGCATATAAGTCTATCTAGTCTGGTACATGGAAGTGAAGTGTCTGTGTATCTTAGAGAAGGTGTGAGGAAAGAAGGTTCGCACGCGGTCCATGGGTCATTTATTACGGTACTGCTCTGGCATTTGGGGACATTGATCGAAAAAAATGGGAAAACTACCGATCAGAGCAGCCGGCCGCTAGAATTCTCCTCCAGACAGTGGTTTAATTCGATCCAGTATTGTAGCTAGTATCGAAAGTCCACCACTGACGGAACTCGAACACTAGATTCTCCCAGTCAACGATGCTGCAGATACAACAATGTTGCGCCTGAGACATCGCAGCTGGAAGAGTTTGAAAAGGTACGTACAATACGCGAAATGATAAATAAGAGAAATACGCATAGTATGAATGATGAAACTTATATGAAACAAGAAAAGCAGAGAAGAGACGGAATAGTACGAAGGACGTGAAGAGATGAGAAGGATATTGTAAAAACGAGATTGAGTAAGGATTAATGAAATGGAGAGGAGGTATTGGATTACGTCGAATCATCTAAGAATAATAAAAAACTAGAACCTGGTAAAAGGAAGGGTCAGAAGGAAGCAATCAGAATAATTGATGCAAAAATACGACAATAATGAGTTTTGATGATATTAAATACTATTGGAAGTGTAATGTTCATATTAAGATAATGAAACTATATTGGGAGCTGTCAATGAAAGAGAAAAACGTTAGTGTGTGAGGATTGAAGACAGTCGAACAATTAAGGCGGGAAAATGTGGTGGTCGGAGGAATGTTGACAGTGAACCTGGACTTTACTAATAATTGCGGAAAGGACAACGCATGACAGAATGTTCAAATTTTGTCACAAGCAACGTGTATGAATTGGGAAAGAATACTATGCATAAATGAGAAGTTGGGAAGAATAAGAAGCGTGATATGGAAACAAAAGGAATAATGAGTGATGCGTATAGTAATGTAAATGCATTATGAAAAGGCAGATGAGGTTGGAAGCAATAATTTATGGACAGAAGACGGGGGCGGAAATTGTAGTAAGAAAAATGAAATGGGAAGGACATGTCTGCTAGTGGGAAGTTTTATACCAAAACGAATCAAGGGGTTGCGTGTGGGGAGTGGGGGAGATGGCGGAGCGATCCACGCGGGGTGGGTTCGCGCCGCGCCGTTGGGTTGGGGTGGGGGTGGCCAAAGGGGTGGAGAGGGGGTAGAGAAGGGACAAGGAAGCGGCGGTGTGAGTAGGGAGAGGAGGGAGACAATAAATGGACCGGGGACGTTTGGGCCGGAGAGCTCTTTCTCAGATAGCGGGTATTGGAGAATGGGGCGGAGAGGGAGCGTTTTACACAAAATGAATAAAGAAAATTTGAATAAACCAATTATCGTCTGCTTACCCACTTTTCAGTGAGGATTACAGAGGCACACAAGTATGAAAGCAAAAGAACTCAACCTTCTCTTCTGCAGATTCAGCGGCCTACTTAATTTCACCTTCCAAAAGCAGGCAGCTCTGCTGGCAACGTTCTAGAAACGAATTATTCTCTAACTACATGGTATAGGTCTGGGTCTATGTAAAACTGGTTTTATTGCAGGAAGCAAATCGTGGATGTTAAAGGGTATTCTTTCGTTATAATTGAATAGGACATAATAACAATAGACAGTTAGATAAAATTTGAATGAAACCCAGTTTATTGGTTTCTTTCAACCTCAATTTGAAATTATATTCCAGAGTGAATCATGGAAATTGAGTTGTTGCTATTAACACAGAAAGAGGAAAAAAGAAATATTCCATTTATTAGGTAATGAAATGCAAAAACAATACTTAAATAATTCTTTTTTTAACAATTAATATGTTCGAACTGATTAACCATTGAAGACGTATTAAGTAATTATCTGTTTTAAATAATTTAACAGTGAATGGGAACTAAATTTCATCTAAATTTAGATACAATTTTTGTAGAGAAAGATCGTGTTCATTTTCGAAATGTGAGCCACTTAATGTTGAAAAATTAACAAAAGAGTAATAAGCACAAATAAATTTGGCAATTGACAAAATGGTGGGTATATGAAACAGCAAGCGCCAACAAATTGTAAGCGAAGCACGCTTATAACGAAAGCCCTTCACAAGATTCCAGGCCACTGTTGATCATTTGAGGCACATAAATCAACGTTTACCGCACTTTATCAGGTTTTTAACTATGTATCTTAATAGTTTCTGTACCACTGTAAGTTCAGTTGGAATACAGAATTAACAATTGCGTATTACTTTTTATTTTTTATATTTGAAGTTTAAGTGCATAATTTCTAGTATTAATACATAAAAAGATCAATATTTTAGTTAGTTTTATATTTAGTTAAACAAATATGAAATATTTAATTTGGTATATCAAACGAAAATTTATGTGCGTCAAGTATTTTGAATTTTGATTATCCACATTTTTGAACCAAAAGTTATGATAATGAAGTACATAGTGGAAAAGATAAAATATATAATATTAAACAAAATGTTTAAAAAAAATAATTTTGTTTCCATCAATAATTTACTTAGTTAACTTGTAATCAATTTTCTCATGTTTTTGATTACAAATTCTCTTTTGTCGTAACTAGTATGTCGACTGAGGCATGAAATCCATTGCGAAGCGCTTGTGCGAAAAGACGCTTTGACGAAAATGGTGTGCACGCGCGCGCTCAAAACGTGCCAAGCGCGAAAGACACGAGGGGGGGTACATCGAAACAAGGCTCACGAGAAGGCAGGGCACAACGCGGGGCACGCGCCGCGCCGAGGAGCGTGGGGCACAGAGTGGGGGGCAGGGGGGCGCAAGCCACAGCGGCGTGGCGTCGGCCGCACTCACTCAGGGTATCTGACGTCGGGCCGCTTCAGCATGAAGCAGCGCTGGCGCAGGATGCCTTGCCACAGCTGCACGCCCACGATGCCGAAGATGAAGAAGACGAAGAAGCACAGCAGCAGCACGTTGCCCAGCATGGGCAGCGTGTCCAGCAGCAGCATCACCAGGATGCGCATGCCTGCGCATACACACAACAGCGTCACGAGGGAGGCCAAGACGCCGTTCTCAGGAGTTCGGTCATTGATTTTTAATATTGTATCTACAAAGCAGCCGACCTGGATGGCCGAGGTGGCTAAGAGCGAATACCGACTCAGCACTTCGATCCGAAGGGTCGCGGGTTCGAGTCCCGCCTTGGGCATGGCCGTTTGTCCCTTCACTTTGTATGTACGTTGTCACGGAGGGCCTCGCGTTCTGCTGGCCCCAGATCAGAGGAGCCCGCAAGTGTTTGTCTAGTGTATGGTCGTCCCATCGGGGCGTAAAGGGTAACCGGCTGTCGGCTGCATAAAAGCCCCAGATTAAAAAAATCTACAAAGCATCTGTGGAGGTCGGCAGCCAGGTAGGAACTGAATCAGCTACCTCGGTCATTGGGAAAGCGTCTCAGTATATACTCCGATTTATTTAACGTGGCGCCTTAAAGTCACGAGCTGGGCGAAAAGAGGGACACTGACATTTAATCGGGAGATTTGTTACGATTTAAATGTTTGTATTGGAGCTACCGATTGGATGATAATGTCTACCTTTCCTTCCAGCTCGTGACCTTGAGGCGCCATGTTAAATAAATCAAAGTATAACTTGGATTAAAACGCTGTGTCCTTTCAAGATCGCGAGCTGAAAATAGAGAGACATTGTCATTCAATCGGGAGCTTCAATACCGAAAATTTAAGACGAACAAATCTCATGATTGGATGACAGTACTTCCCTCTCCTACCAGTTAATGACCTTGTAGAGACCCACTGATTTAATCGGAATATAGTGTCCTTGCACGACCAGCTAAGCACGCTTCTGTTGTGCTATAGGAAGATACGTCGGGACACGACAAGCAAATGTATCAAGAAGTGACATATCTTCTGCTCGCGCCCAGAAAACGTTTCTCTACGTAGTACCAACCGCCACAGATAGTAATGCAAACGGCTGCGGGTGAGAAAGCTTTTCACACAATTACAGAACATTGATGAGACTACGTGTGAGATTTCATTTTCTACACCCAAGAACATTATCTCTATAGCACTTCCTACATTCATTTATTCACTCACTCACACATCCTTCATTTATTCAAGCAGTTATTCATTCACGTAAATATTTCTTTTTGTTTTTATTAATGAACTAATTGATTCATAGTTTAACTATCGCATATTGCGGTGAATTTTTGTATACATTTTAAAATTAATTACATCACAAAGAGAGAAGCAAGATGTCTTCATAAAAGTTCATAAAAACCTGAAGACATTTGCTTCACAACACATAGAATGAGGACGGTGATAGTTAACATTAATAACTACATTTAGCCCAGATTCTACAATTATATATTTTTCGTTTTTTACTAGAGGTAACACGTCAAAATGAAGCGACGAAATAATTCGCCCGTATTAATAACTCTTATAATCAATAGTAGAACACAATTTAATTTCAATAATACTACGAAGTTTTACTTTCTTTTCAAAATTTCTTTTACGATCATCTGTAGGTTCTCAAAATAGGGTCAGTGGTTCTCCAGGGCAGCGTTACGAGATTTTAAGGGAGACATTGAATGAGCCGCCATGCAAAATTTTGTGCAGGTAGCGGTTATTGCTACTGATTGCCACTTTCAACGAAGGAATGGAATTTAGTTCCGCTGATGATTCTTATAACCGTTTTGGTACACTATGTTTTCGGAATCCAACAGCGTACGTATATCCACTGCGTTTTAAAAACTTTTACCAGGTAATTTTCATTTAACTATAATACGAGTACATTACTCTCAAGCGAATTTTTGTTATAAAATCTTTGTCACATTCGAATGATTCAAATGTAAATAAACAGAGGAAACATTAAGTACAAACATTAAGTGCACAAACATTTTAAAAAAGTGAATTAGTCGTATATACGTATGTGAAGAAAAATCGAATCATACAACCACTCCCACTTACACCCATTTATTCCCAACGCGCCGATGTCACGTTAATCACGATGGAAGCTTTAAAACTCAATAGCTCTGACATCCAATATTAACCGTGCTGGATACTCGGATTCATATGAAATTTTGTCAGCAGGTAGAACCTCATTCAAAACTCACCTATCCAAACTTTGAAGTGCAACGGAGAATTAGAAATGTGGTAAACCCCCAACCAGAAACGGACTTGGGCTTACGCTCTGCTAGTGAAGGGGCGTAGCCCCCCCCCCCTTGCCCTCCCCCCAGAGACACCGTACGGCAAGAACGCCGTCCTTCTTAAATTCTTATTTGTTTATTGTATTCGTTAACTTTTATTGTATTCATTGGTGCAACAATTAAAGCGACTAAAACAATTGTGTGAACATCTAATCCTGGATCATACAAATACAATAAGAAATAGTGTTTTAGAGGCGTTTTGCAGCGAGACCTTACATAACCTTCGCGCCTCGTGCAACGGACAACGCATTGCATTGACAGCGCCAGGAACGCACGCGTCATCTGTCACCCGATGTCAGATTTCGAGCGTGTTCGTTCTTTCACAACTGATAGTAAAGGCCATGTCCATTGGTCTCTTTTTAGTTTGAAGTGCACAGTGCAAACGTTCTTAACAAGTTTACCATTGGCGTCGCCTGCTCAGTAAGCATGACGATGCGATCAGTTTTGCGGATTAAACAAGGTAGACCAATTAACGTGTGTATCCATATTACCACGTAATACCTACTGTACCTTCTTTGAGAATCTTTGAGAATTGCTAATTGTGCATTGCTTGCTCTCACAATAATAAACAAAACAATAATACGCGCATGGATGTGTAGTGTGGTGAAACTCCTCCTCCCCCAACCCGCTATTGAGGCCACAGTCGTTAACACGTGACCACTGGAAGGCGATGGCGAAGCTTTGGGAGGGGGAATACAGAAGCGCCAATGAGAAGTTCGAGATGCGACAGTCAGCGTCGCATCACCGTCGGTCGAAACCTCGCATCTTGCACACAGCACATGGTGAGAGTTCAATGACCTCGGTAACGAATTGAAGCTGTCGAAGGGATGTTTCTCGGCCTGTCACATCCAAGGTGGTGACAGACGCCTACCGAAAAGTGCATGGGGAAAAAACGAAAAATACAAACGGAACAGAGAGATGTACTTGAGGAATAGAAAAATAATTTTAATAAAAGTTTTAAAAGAGACGAAAATCTTGAGGATGCGACGCATCACTCGCATCCCCCATTGAGCCTACGCTACTGAATTTTACGGAAGTCAGTTGTAAGGATATTGTAAACCAATGCTACTTTTAAGAAATATGAAGAAGAAACTTACCAAAGGTGCGTTTGATCACATTCTACATTTCTCTTCGTTTTCACACTATTTTACTAGACTCCATTAATGTGAACATTTTCTTTCTAAAATACAAAAGTTAAATTCATGTATGAAGTTATTCTATATCGAGATAACGTTTTCAGGGATCCATCATTGCAATCATTGTATTTGGATTATTCATGCACGTGTTCGACCTTCACGTCCTTCCGAACCTGCCATGTAAACGCCCGTTTGTGTCACCCCGCATTCCCTCCGAGGCAATCGACACCCTGCTGACAAATAGGCTGGTAGTGGCAGCGTGACGCACGAGTAACGGCCGAATGACTGGCAGCGTGCGGCCTTTTCCGCGTTTCGACAGGCGGCAGGTCACGAAAGGTATCAACACTATTTGTTGCAAAAGCACTACTTGCGATGCTTCATAACACTTAAAAATTTGTTTATGAGTTTTCAAAGGTGCTCAACAAGCTGGTAAAGTTTCATGTCAATCCAGCACGATGAGTGTTGTTTGTGAGTTCGGTCTAAGAGCAATCTCGGCCCGACTTTCGTGGAGTACGAGGGTGAAGAATTCCCGGAGGAGTGGTATTAACGGCAAGAGATCTTAATAGGGTACCACTAAACCAGTAAGTATGATAGAAAAGAGTTCAAGAAAAAGAATGCTAAACAAGAAATACGCACTTACTTTACATACATTTACATACGCACTTACATACATTTGTAATAATCGAAGTGAAAACCTACCTTCTACTCATTTGCACCAATGTAACCAAGCAACAACGATACATTTTATTTGGAAAATGGCGCATGAAATATTCCATTTTTATAATCTACTGTAACTGGATGTGGAAAAAGGGCTGTGATTATCTCCCTTGTTGCCCTCCCGGCCCACCAAATCGCCTGTGAACCTCGCCCACTCGCAGCGTACGTGTTCATCACCCCCACTCACTCTATATGCCGCTTGATTCTCCCACGCAGATTTCACCGCGGCTGTCCACTCCCACATCTCGACGTGGCCAGTTTATGTTCGCTCTTACACGCGGCAATTCAAGCGATCTCACCTCGATGTTATTCAAATCACATATCTTGATACGTTCCCAAGACAAGTTCAATGTCCTTTCATTGATTGTTTAACACCAGAAATAGAACTGGCAAGTTTCATTGAACTTTACCAAAATTGTTTCTAATTTAACAATACTTGTATTTATCTGAGTAAAATGATGAACTAAAAAGAAACGAAGTATCGTATATTTCATCTAACCAGCTAAATAGGATTGATAAATGGAATTGTCCTTAACATAAATTTATTGCAAGCTGTTAAAATACATTATGACACGACAGCATTTATCACTCTAATTATTTTATTAATTGTGTATCTGAATCTATCTTCAAGAAAAGAAAATTAAGTTTGTCCAATTGACTTATCATTACACAACACTGGAAATGAAAATTAAGAACTGATATTAAAGCTATTATTGGAATTGCTGACGCTTGACAGTTTTCGTTACTTTTTCACTTTCATAACTGAATTATTTTCAATGAACCCCAATGATCAGTATTGTTTCTGTACAACTTCTAAACAATTGTAAAACGAAGCTAATGAAAAATTGCCATCAATGGTCTCTAATTAGGTGTAATGCATCTAGAATACCTTCATCTAGAATACAAATAGAAACCTGTAGCAAATAGATAATTTATGAAAAATCTGAGCTCTTTTGAAAATTTAATTTCACTTTTAGATAAATAATTTAATGGATACGGGTGAATAATATTTACTATTAATAACCTGTTTGCTGCACAGTACGGGTAGTTTGCTAGGTTGTAATTAACTTGCTCAGAAAATGAACAATTAATTTCCACGTAATAGCTGTTATTTTTATGCGTGATACACATTTTGTAACGTATAATTGTTCTTTTTTGCTTCAGAGTCTGTGTCTATCAAGTTTCTTGTAGCACTTGGATTCTTATCACTGAAGTCACAAAGTGACGGGATCTTTTCGATTTTTTCAGAAAGCTTGGAATTTGCTTGTAAGTAATTTTGAATGTTTAATTTTCTTATTTTTGATAGTATATTTCGTTTTATTTATTTGTAAAAATAGAGTATTTAATTTTTGCATTTGCAACATTTCATTTATGAACATGAACTATTACATTTTGCCACACGAAATAGTTGGAAAATGTCAGCTATCAATCTCAATTTCGTCCAATGAGAATGCGCTGGCAACGTCATTTACAGATGAATGAGCTGGCAACATCGACTAGAGAATGGCAATCACGATCCACCAAGTGGATTTACGAATGTTGACAGCCCGTCCACCTCTGCCAGAGATTGTGTCACGTCCATCCAGTGGTTTAATAACACAGACATAGGCGGCGAATAGTAGTGTACTCCGGAAGCAGATTCGTTGGACGCGGCGCTTTATTCGATTTGGTCAGCACCTGCCCGACGCACGTTGGAGGAGCTGCTTCCTCATTCATGCGAGCTCGTTCACCAACGCCCTCGTACGCTCGAGTATCGGTTATTCATTTAGTTCATTCAGTCGCCTACATGTCCGGCAGTCTGCAACCCATTTATCAAATACGAACATACGCAGGCGTCAGTGGTTGGGATCAATGTTACCTGGTAAGGTTTCACGTCGCTGGCTCAATTATCACTGACATGTTGATAGTAGAATGTTGTTCTGGCCTGTGGTGCGGTCAAAATATTGACTAATCATATTGTGGTATTAGGAAATTTTAAAAGATAACATAAATTTATGAAGTACTTTTCATTGACTGAATTCATTGGTGGTGGTAGCTTTAATGTGAGTTCAGAATAGAATATCTGGATAATAATTTTTAAAAAATCAATCTTTCTAGTTAAAAAGAGGTTCAATTCAAATAAAGAATTGTAGAAATCTGTAAAGAAATTTGCCTTAATTAATGAGTTATTATCACGAATTGGCAAAATACACACGTGAGAAAACCATTTTCTCGTTTATAATATATTTTTCAAGTTTTGTCCAGTACGAAGAGAAGAAATTGTCTGATTTAACGTACAAAAGAGTATCAATACCTTCAGCGCTTCTTCAAGTACGTCTAAATAGTTCAGTAGTCACATACCAAAATTTAAATTAATAAAACACCTGAATCCAGTACAAGAGGACGTCATATTGAAAAATATACATCTTTTTCAGTTAATACTTTGTGATAAAGTTTTCATAAACAGATCAAAATATTTTTTGACAGTTTCCGGTGTGATTTTTTAAGTCACGTAATGTTTATGCGTGACTTAATCGTATGTAATGTATTACGCAATATGTAATGTATGAATCTGATCAGTTAATAATTTCCCTCTTTCACTTGTTGCATTTTTCCATTCCCCTGTTCATTTTTCAATCTGGGCAGATTTTATTATTTAACTCCTTCATTTCCCCTTGAAGCTGGAATTTTGTTGTGCACAACACGATTCTAATCAGAATTGAGGACTAACGCGCGCAAAATCTCCGGAATCATTAAACTATTGACTTTCGACGCCAATCGAACGCCGCGTACCAGACAAAGCCGACTCTATTAAGCGGGTTCGGGTCGCCAGCGTTGAAAAAGAAGGAACAAAGCAACCCAGACGCTCTTTACTCGAAAGATCGCGCGCCACTTTCGCCGCTAATTCATTTTGGTCGCCAGAATCGCTCCATTATTAAGCGCCGCGTTGTACAAAGTTTGTCGTAAATCTGATAACCCAGTTCGGAAAAGTTGTCTCTCTCCGACTTCATTCTCCCAACTTATGGATGTTATTTGATTTCTGGCATAGTGGTTTATGTCGTAGTTTCAACTTCTTTTAAAAAAGTTTCTTCGAACGACCTATTCTTGTACAATTTTTACTTCGTTTTTAAGACATGCTGATAAGAAATGTTTTTAAAAGTTCATAAAGAGCAATCTTAATAGTAGTTTAACTGTTTTGTGTATTTTATATGTTATCGTCATATATGTACTATGTGCAATATTTTTGCATCATATACGTCCTGGGTGATATCATAAAGATGCGCCATTGGAAATCCATCGTACAAGGTTTAAATAGTTTCAACCGTCATGGAATTTTGTTTATGTCGGAATGAGAAGTAGACTTAAATATAGACAGTAAAGAAAGGACAGGTAAAGGCTCAGTGCAAACAGAACGTCTGCGTTATAAGTGTAAAAATATTTTTTCCTCCCATCTTGAAATATCAGCAATATTTTGAACCACCAAGTATGTGTGAAATTTTCTGTTATTAATAACCATAGGAAAAAACGTCATAGTGTAAAAATTCTCTTTCACACGACCTCATTACCGGATTACCTCATTACCACCCATCACTTAAGGCGCATCTGCGTCTCTTTTAAACTTCCTCACATCCCTTCACTTCCACAGACAGGTTGATGAGTTATAAATTAAAAAAGCACAACACTAACACAAACTAACAAATCATATGCGGTGTCACTATGGATATAATCCCTTTCTCATATACTTAAATAGAAGTAATTATACAACGATGCATTTAGCAGGAATTCGTATGGGATAATAACTCTTTCTTTCCTGACACTTTTGTACTCCTTGGCATTCTGTAATACAATCATTTGCGAATGGAAAACAATGAAGACTAATAAAGAAACAAATTATAATTCGTAATTCAAGAATTTAATATCGTAGAAATAAATGGTGTTTATATTTCGTGAGCGAAATATAAACACCATTTCTACATAGAGAAATTGAATTTCTCTCACGACTTTAAATTTTTACGAGATCCGCCGGTCTCGACAATAAAAACCACAATATCAATCATCATAACTCAAGAAAAGTTCACTTATATTAAATACAAATATGTTATTACCCTTTTTCTGTTAAATGAGGAATTGCGTTTGGGGAAATGTAAAAAGAAATTATGATTTGGTACCTGAGATACCAATTTCCATAATTATTTAGTAAGGAATGTACATCTTGAATCATTTTTGCATATAATGTGATTAATTTATGTATTATTTATTCATATTGATGTTGTCTTCATGCGTTGTTATTTTTACACTAGCTATGATGACGGAATAAAAATATTCTGACACGTCGACAAACTAATGGTTTAATTGTATCTACTCACTCCGACTAATACCGTGAACTACATTCCTAATTACATCACATCGTGAATTCTACAATGGAAAATAATCCCTTAAAAAGAATCCTTTTGCATTTATCCCACCCCTTAATGCTTAAATTAGAAAGATAAAATTTTGTTATCCATTGTTTGTTTTGTTGTTATGTGTCCAAATTTGATTGAATTAGTTTTAGTTGGGACTTCGTTGCGATTTCATGAAACATGTAAGAAACAATTATGTGAATGCTCCTTCTGAATTGTAAACTCACCCAGACTGAAATTGTTTACATTTTAGCTTTAAAAGATATTTTACAGTTTGACAACCACCAACTTTGGAAGTTCAGTATATTCGGGACACATCTCTTGTTCTAAAAGTGTTTTTTAAAAGTAATGAACCTAGAAACTCTCAACACACCAATAGTAACGGCGTAAGAGTGGGGGAAAATGATATGTCTGTCACATCCATATTTTGGAATATATCTTTAATTTTGGGAGATATTTGAAGTATTTTAAAAATCAAAAATAAATTTAAAATCAGGTGGACTTTTCTCACCAATTTTGACTGAGAAACTGCACTAATTAAATTTATAACATGCTTTGAAAACGGTGAGATTAAGTGGGCTGAATTTTCAGTATTTTTTTTAATGATTTTTTTAGTAAATAGTATTGCTCCTTTTCTTGTACTACAAAAATAATGATGGGTTCACGTGATACAAGTAGGGTTTTCGTATGTTATTCAGAATAATAAATAGATCTCTTTACAAATTTTCAGCATTACAAGCATCATTCTTCTGCTTCAATGTAACTTCCTGGGATACGAGAGTTATGTTGAAGTATAGAGAGATGTTATCAACAAGGAATTGTTTGTACTAATTACGTGCAGAGATTTTGACATACCTTACAAACACTTTTTCACAGAAGTCAGTTCTCTAACATTTTTTTCAATCTTCGCCACCTATTTAGGAAGAATTTCTCAGAACTGGTAATATTTATCCTTTGTTTATAAATTATCTTGCATATCAAAACAATGACACGTTTTTTAAAAGGAAACATTATTCGTTAGAAGGAAACATTACGCGATTCATATTAAAAGCAGATATGAAAAGTTAAAAGAAAGTGAAATGAAAGGAAAAATTGCAAAAAGTCTCTTCTGGACACTTACATGAACTTTAAAAATTGTTCAATGTGAGATTGTTGCGTCCGCCGAAAATAAAATCATTCTGCGCTTTTGCCAAAATAGTTTGCCCACTCTCATGGCAAATTTCAATGTTAATGTATTTCCAGAAAAATGATAAAATTTACAGGTATAGATATGAACTTTTTCAAAAAAAGACTTACGAATTGTAAATACTGACCAATTTGTGTTAATTTTTAAAGTGTTACTTTTATGAAGAAAACACTTAGCTTTGACTGCCGATGGTGTGTTTTCTCATATGCGTGTAAAGTGAAAATTCTCCCTTCGATCTTCATTCATTCATTAATGTCTTCTCATCCATTAATAATTTTCAGAGCGAGACAGCAAAGCGTCGTCAAAGAGCAAAGGCTTTTCGCTAAACGATACATTTTACTAATGAATGAAAAGTACGAGAGAAGCACAAAGATGAAGTTAAGCCAGGAAAGAAGTCACATGAGTTGACCACGTTTTTAGTCAAAATAAAAGCAGAGTAAAATCGAATCAAGCTTTCATGAAAGTACGAAATAATGAATGATTCATCGTAGTCATTACTGTTCAGCGCACAAAAAGAACCCAACACACTTAAAAAGTAAAAACAGCTTTATGCATATTTACTAATTTTTGTAAACACCAGAAGAATACTTTATGATTCAGAATGTAATTCTTAGGGAAGGTAAAAATATATTCAATGTCATGAACGTGCAAGGAACAATGTTTCACAATCTTACTCTAAAATTATAAAATACACATATTGTACTATCCGCCCAACTTTTGTAATAAAATCTTATTTCATTATCTTTAGTAGAAAACAAGTTCTCTGTTAGTGCTCACACATTTTTGCTGTATTAAAAGATACGCATATGTAGATAAAAGATAATTAAAACTTCATGTGATATAAGTTGTAGCTAAAGAGTCTAGAAATGCGGAATTTAAAATAATACCGCGCGACACGCAAGATGTTGCTATTCAATTCATACAAAAAGAAAATTAAGATATCATTTTATATTCCCCTTTCTATTATTCCTTCTGAAACACAACGAACGTCCTTTAACGAAGGTACTGTCTCTGCCCTCGCCTCCCGATAGAATCAATGAATTTCGTTTTAGCAACAAAAAACCCAAAGCCAGATGGGTTTAAAAAAGGATTCCCAATATGTTTGTGGGGACATAAAACGTGCATTCACGGCGCAGCCACAAAAGCGGCTGTCGGACATCGATTTCCCCGAGAGGTGTACAAATTGCGAAAATAGCCGCGGGGCGGTGCGCAAGGCGGGGGCGGTGACTGGGGGTGGGGGGCGGGTGACCGGGAGCGGGGGGGATGAGTAGAGGAGCGGTGGATGGGGGTGGAGGGTGGCGGGGCTGCAGGGGTGTTGTGGGCTGGCAGGGGGCGGGGCCGGCTAGTGCCTCTCGGTCCACGCAGCGCGGTGCGGTGCGGCGCGTCGTGATAGAGGCCCCGAGGCCCAGGGGCGGGGGAAGGAGGAAAGGCCCTGAGGCGAAGCTTGCGGAAGGAGATGGTCCAGGCTCCAGTTCTCAGCCTTTTCCAGCGCCGCATTTTGGGAGAAGAGAGCGAGAAGAGAGCAGCGGATAGAGGAAAGAGCGAAAGTGTAGTATATACTTTTTTGTTTGTGGTTGTGGGTTCGACGAATAGATAAGTCATAAGACTTAAGTAAAAATTACGTGAGTAATATTTACTTTTGTGTTACGTTAATTTAATATTTTTTTGTAATGTCGGGTTGAGGAAAACATCAGGATACGAACCCACAGTTTCGGTCTCCGTCGCCAAATATTAAAGACAGAGAAAAAAATCAGAGAAATTAATGGGTTTAAAGTTTTCATTCTAAGTTCTTTGTTTTTATGGATGCGTTGGAAATCAAATTTGCGGTTTTATACCATCCCGTAACATTTCAACTCCATTATTGAAAGTGCATAAGTCACAGTGCACAATCATGTTTCAGTAGCACACTCGAATTACTCGTAGTCAACCAACAAATATTCTACATTTGAAACTTATTATTATCATCATCATCACAGATGTAATGATCCCGTTTTCAATGCAGAATGAACATTGAGGTCATCTGTGCTACTGAAATGTAGGTGATAGAGAATTTGGAGTAAAATCAGTAGCGCAAAAAGAAATTAGAAAATTACATCAAAGACTGCATTCTCAAGTGAGTTCTAAATTTCAATATCTGGGAAGATTATCGCAATGAGAATAAAAAATGAAACCTGACTGTCAAGTGTTAGGATGGCGAAAACTTGCTCATAGTAAAACTGACTTTTAAACACTATTATGGAGAGAATTATTTGGTCGGATAGAGAAGACACTAATATATTTAATAAATGAAGTAAATATTAATGGTCCATTAGTGCATCACACTTGCGTCATTAGAAAGATCAGTATTTTCTCGAAGTTACAACAACAAAGATGGGAAATAAAATACGAATTTAATAACGTACATCGTCTTAAAAGTAAGGAAATGTAAGGCATTTATATTCTATTGACTGGATAAATTAACAACCATTTTATTGACACATGAACGGACATGTAAACAAGATAATAGTCATTCTGGACTATTCACATTCATTTCATGTTGAGGAGAATAAAACGTTTCACATTCTATATTCTTTGATATGTAGTGTTTAAGGAGAAATTAAACATAGAAAACATTTGGAATTAGAATGTTATTCCTCCATTATTGTTAACTAGACGTTTCTCGGATGTATTTACGGCCACGACCATTCTGCTCATCCCTGCTTTGTGCCCTCGTTCGCTTATCCAAACAACACTCAAGACAAACAACCATCACTCCGCTCATACTCCGCCTGGCCTGCTAACTCTGTGCAGATCCCGCACTCTCATCCCAAGTTTCCCGGCAACACTCGGCAACAATACAGGCTAGAAATATTGCATAATGGATTTAATTAAATGATGTAAACAAGCATACGCAACCCTAGCGTCTATCGACCTCTTACAATTAATTGACTGGTAATTCCGGGCTAGTCCACTGATAAGACAATTACTCCAGTAAGTTTAGTTCGTGTTTCTCTCTGAGAAGCTTGCAGTATCTTTCAAAGATGGTGAGATCCGGCGCCGACCTACACGTCAGCCAGCGGGCTTTTCCTCAACCAGATATCTCCCATCATCGAGACACCATCCCAAACGCACGAACGTGTGTACTACATGCAAGTGTACGTGTGTGTAAGTAAAGGGTGAGGACAGGGCAAGGAAGGACAAGGAAAGATCACGCTCAGACCGAGATCCGTTTGTTGGGATTCTGCTCCGGCATTAGCTTAGTTTCGGTCGGAGAAAGCAGTGAAAACTGGACATTAGAGCAGCCGGCCGCTAGAATTCTTCAGACAGCGAATGAATTCGACCTAGCAATCTAGCTAGTGATCCTGCCTTCGTCGGGACTCGAAACCTAGGACCTCCCGGTCAGAAGCACTTCATTGTCATTAATTGATATTATGAGCTACCTTCCCCCGCACCTCTTACAAGTATCTGTGCAAAATTTAGGAGCTTATAGAGTTCCTGTGTAAAGTTTAGGAGCTTGCTTATCGAGTGTGTGAATTATCACTTTCTTGAGTATTCTCGACTAACGCGTTTTACATTTTGTCTCACAA
Organism: Teleogryllus occipitalis; assembly: GCA_011170035.1. Classification (NCBI taxonomy): domain Eukaryota; kingdom Metazoa; phylum Arthropoda; class Insecta; order Orthoptera; family Gryllidae; genus Teleogryllus; species Teleogryllus occipitalis. The sequence continues at coordinate 51,053 of BLKR01009621.1, forward strand.
TGAACAATTTATACACGCTTCTACCCATCTTTCTTCATTGCTACATGTATTTGCAATGTGGGCCGAATCGAAGGTCCCATGCAGCGAAAAATCCGATCGCGCCTGCGGAGCACGGGCAGAATAGCCGCATGACGCGTTCGCGCGGCGGGGGAGGTTCAGTGGCGGCAACAAAGCTTCGGGCGTGAAGGGGGGCGCGGGGATTGGCTGCGTAAGCGAGGTGAGGAGTGGAGTCGAGTGGAGGGGCGGGGAGACGCGTGGAAGGCAGGGACGGGAGAAGAAGAGAGTTAGAAATGAAGGGAAGGTTGAGGTGGACGGTGGGGGAGGGGCGGAGCGGAGCGGGGTGGGGTGGGGCGGGGGCGGAGCAGGGAGGGGCGGGGAGAGGGAGGGGCGGGGAGAGGGCGGGGCGGGGAGAAGAGAGGGCGGGGCGGGGGAGAGGGCGGGGCGGGGAGAGGGCGGGGCGGGGCGGGGAGAGGGCGGGGCGGGGAGTGGAGAGGGAGGGGCGGGGAGATGGTGGGGTGGGGAGAGGGCGGGGCGGCGAGAAGGTTGGGTGGGGGAGGGGTGGGGTGGAGGCGGCCGGCGCGTCGCGGGCGCCAAGAAGCTCGCGCGCGAAGACCGCTTTCGGTTCGCCCCGGCCCTCGAGGTGCCTCTTCTCGCGCGCTCGATACTCGCTCTCGAAACCGCCTCTAAAGCGCGGACGCCAACGCCTTCGCCCTCGCAGGCGTCCGCGCGACCCGCCCCGCCCCCTCTCGCTCGCACCCACTCCCCCGCCGTCGGCCCGCCCCTCTCCCGCGCAGGCAATTTACCGGCCGCGCTATCGGCCGGGCGCTCGTCCTGTAGCGGAAATGAGCGCTCCCCGCCCCACTCGCCCCGCCTGTGTTCCCCGCTTCGGCGCCTCCCCTCCCCGCCCCTTTCCTCCCGCCCTTCCCCCGCAGGTGGAGGTCGTCCCGACGCTCGGAGACGGCGGTGACGGCCGCGCCGCCGCCGGAGGCAGCTGCTGCGAAGACGTGGCAGGGGAAAGGGGAGGCTGATGAAAGGATGGCGAGTGAGAAGTCGGTGATGAGGATGGTGTCGGTTAATATGGCGTTGGTGATGATGACGAGGGAGCTGATGACTCCCTGGGAGACGGGGCGACGGCTGAGGACGAGTTGGAAGATGAGGAGATGGTGCGGGAGAAAATGGGAGCACAATTCGTAACAGATGGCGAGGAAGATTAAAAAACGCAAGGGAGGTAGAGTGCCTCCATTTCCACAGTGATTGCGATGAAGATACTGAACGTAGAGCTGGTAGTGAGAGCGTTGAGGTGAGCGGAGATGGCGTCGGTAGCGAATTTGTAGAATCTCAAGGCGTTTACGACTAGGATTACGAGAACATTGTATGCAGTGAGTAGTACTACAGCACGGAATGATCTCGATGAGGTGCGGTCGAAAGCCTCCGCGAAGCCTTGGGTCTTGGTGAAGCAACAAGGTGTGGGCAGCGGCCACGAGAACAACGGATGCTGAGTTGACGACCGAGACTCAGGCGTAGGGAAGATTTCAATAAACGAGACGAGAAAATGCTCTGCAGGCCGGTAAGAAGAGGGCAGCAGAAATGGGAACAGCGGGCACATTTCAACACAGTTGGAAATTAAAATTAAGAAGCAAAATATAGTGGGATGAATTGAAAGAGGTTTAAAGATGAAGATAGCAAAAGCAATTGGGGTAACGTGATTAGGACCAACTTGATTCAAGTCATATGATTTTGATCTAAATAAATTTTGATTTATTTTGATTAAAATAAATTTTGAAACATCGTTTACATAAAATTTATTAATTTTAACATTTCACTGACTCATTGATTTAATTTGATTTTCTTGGCACCAATACTGAATATTGCCTTATTTTGCATCTGCATCAAATCAATCCACTGATTCACCAAACATTCATTATGAAATATGTATAAGATGAGGTCGCACCATCACTTCGTAAGTCCTCTCCGTACACAGACGGGACGTTCTCACCCTATAATCTGGGGCCTTATCAATTCTGATGAAATAATTCCTTGTTTGTTAAAGAAGCGGAAATAAAGTTCGGTTATTTTTATTAATAAATGTAGTGAAAATAATAATATTAGAGAAGAGAAAGGCCATGTAAAAAATACAATCGGATATTTCTATGTCTCGGTTGCTTCAAATATACCATCTACGGCTAAAATTTAAATGAATTTACAGAAATATTACACTTTATAAGATCAAAGGAATTTTAAAGGGAAAAGTATATTTGCTTGAAATATTTAAGTGAAATAAAATAATATAAATAGAAAAAATCAAAATGAATTGCAATTCGTGCAGACATTTTACAAGGAATTTAAAGAAGTTCTTGTTATATTGTTATATTTCGCTTTAAATTGTTGTTCGAGCACAGTAATATAAATAACCAGGTATCATAAGTTTCGTTTGAACCAGAATAAAACCTATATGTAATAATTAAACATCAAATAATAATAATAATAATAGGTTAAAAAATTAGACACTTTTTAAAACTTTAATTAGTAGGAATATTTCATTTGTTATAAATTTTAAAAAGATAACCAAATTGAACCTTTTTAAAAGTCGAGTTATTTAATTTTGATATTTTGCACTTTTGTGATGGTAATGATAGCAGCAGAAAAATAGGCCCTTCAAATGACACTAAGAAAAGAATAGCGTTTTAGACTAGAATATTGATATTGTAACCGATTTCTACTCGAACAGCATGGGGATCTCCAAGAAACGACAACGGTCGGCGACGGCGATAGAGAACTTTTAAGTTCACGATGGGAGCCAGAGGTCACGGAGACGGTTAATATCCCGAGGCGAGGGTAAGAGTGACATGAGAGACAAGAAAAGCGATAATGCACAACGCGCAGAATGAGCACACGAGAGTGCAGGAAGAATAGGGGACAACAATTCTGAACAGATTGTAAGCAAGATTATTGCCGGGAAGCGCTTCAAGAGCGCAGATGGCGATAATGATACGAAACCGAGCTGTGGGAGTGACGGCGAAGAAGGATAGCGACGATAGGGAGTTTGTAGAATCTCGAGGCGACGATGACGGCTTCAACGATTAGGATTACAAGCACTTTGTACACAGTGAATAATAGCATGACACGAAGTTGGCAAAGATGGGAGGTAGAGATAGAGCTTCAACGACAGCGCAGTTACACTGAGAAATGGAAGATATGAAACTCAAAAGTCACGACGACGAGGACTGCAGGGGAGGGGAAGAGAGTTGGAAGAGAAGAGAAGATGCAAGAAAGTTCGAAATCATTTGAGTCAGAGGACGAAGAAGATTCAAACATGAAACGAATGTAAATTGTTTGAAGAAATGAGAGGACTGACGGCGATAAAAGTATCTAAATTATTGGCGATGAAATTAGTAGACATTTCGTGTTCATAATATGTGGAAAAAATTATGACTACACTAATCCCTATTGTGCAGCAATACAAGGATGTGATTAAGTTGGCGGGTTCTGTGTCTGAGACAGCGAGAAACGCGACCAGGTAGGCATTGGCGTGAAAGTGAAAAGGGTGACGAATACAAAGATGCGCGCCGAAGTGCAGGCAAGATAACAAGAAGGCAGTGCGACCTCCGCAAAAGAATTGGCTGCAGAGTTGGGCGCGTCGGCCTTGGCAGCAGATTTAACGGTCGGCGGCGAAAGTGAAAACAAGAGCGGTGAAAGCACCAGTAGTGATAGAGTCGGAGTTACTTTTGATGGTGAGAATAGTCGTGATGGAAGTGGTGGTAGTGGTGATGGTGATAATCGTGACTGACGGTAGTAATGATGGGGCTAATGGTGGGGCTGATGGTGGGGCTGATGGTGGGGCTGATGGTGGGGCTGATGGTGGGGCTGATGGTGGGGCTGATGGTGGGGCTGATGGTGGGGCTGATGGTGAGGCTGATGGTGAGGCTGATGGTGGGGCTGATGGTGGGTCTGATGGTGGGTCTGATGGTGGGTCTGATGCTGGATCTTGATGGTGGATCTTGATGGTGGATCTTGATGGTGGGTCTTGATGGTGGGTCTGATGGTGGGTCTTGATGGTGGGTCTGATGGTGGGTCTGATGGTGGGACTGATGGTGGGGCTGATATGGTGGGTCTGATGGTGGGTCTTGATGGTGGGTCTGATGGTGGGTCTGATGGTGGGACTGATGGTGGGGCTGATACAGCGGCTGACAGTGGGGCTGATACAGCGGCTGATAGTGGGACTGATGGGGCTGAGAGTGGGGCTGATGGAGGGGCAGATGGTGGGGCAGATTGTGGTAGTCATGGTAGTGGGAATAGGAATTTAGATGACGGGACGGTGGGAGATGCGGGGAAGGCACCGTTGAGAGACGCGTCGGGATGCAGGTGATGGTGGAGGAGGGCGCGACCGCCGCGGTGGCAGAGACTGCAAGAATCGCAGCGGCTGCGCTGCTTGCGGGAGGACCCGAGACGCGGGGCCGTCGACGGAGGATCCGCCGCTCGGATTCTGGCCGTTAATCTCGACGCCCTGCTTTTGTTCTTTACGGGTGCCGAAATTGCCGGAGGGAGTGAGACTTCAGCGGCGGGGGTGGAGGGGCGGTGACGAGCGGCCGGTCGGGCGCGCCAGGGGCGAGGGGGGCGTGGGCGACGGGAGGGGGCGGAAGCGAACGCGGGCCACCTGTGGAGGGATCGGCACGCGAACACCCCCGCAGTGGTCCGTGGGGCGTCCTCCAGGCCGCGCGCCGCCGCCCATGGGAAAGGACGCCGCGCCGTGCCGCGCCGCGCCCCGCCGCGCCGTCCTCTGAGACGGATCGTTAGGGAAGCAGATGGGGCGCAGTTGGCCGCACCTTCTGCCTTGCTACCGATCCGCGCCGGATTTCTCTTTCTCTTTCCCTCTCTCTCTCTCTCTCGCTCTCTTTCTCTCCCTCTCTCTTTCTCGCTCCCGCTCTTTCTCTCTCGCTCTCTCTTTCTTTCTCTTTCGTTCTCGCGCTCCCTCTCTCGCTCCCTCTCAAGCTCCCTCTCTCGCTCCCTCTCAAGCTCCCTCTCAAGCTCCCTCTCAAGCTCCCTCTCAAGCTCCCTCTCAAGCTCCCTCTGAAGCTCCCTCTCAAGTTCCGTCTCTCTTTCTCTCTCTTGCAAGTTGGGCGTTTCATTCTTCCCTTTCGCTTTCCCTCTCGGGTTTTTCTCCGCTCCTTGATTTGTGTTCCCTGCGCTCCCCTTTCCGTTCTTGCACGCTGTTCGCTCGACGTTTCCATTAAGGCTCTGCCATTCGTTATCGTCACTCCCTACGGATTTCACTTGACTTCCCTTTCACCTCTTCCTCTAATCAATGTCATTAGTTACTTTACTACATTCTGTATATTTTCTCACTTTTTAGCTAAAACACACAAGCACACTACCTTACAGCACACGCAGTATTTATCTAAGAAAATCTTATAGTTCATTATTAATATCAGTTGTATTGATGTGTGTCTGTATTTTTAATTCCCAATATCAATAAGTAAAAGAAGTATTAATAACTAAGAGTATTAATAAAAATAAAAGAATTATAATATAAATTATTAATATTTTGCACATTTAACAATAATTTATATTCATGTCGTAATTATATCATTATTTAATTCAGCACCGAAACAAAATTCTAAATCTAGGGAATTAATCTTGAATATGCAACAATTAAGCATATACGTGAGATCTCTCGTCAATTCATTCTGAATGAACCAGAACCCATCACCGAGAAATTTTGGCGCTAATGACGATGCTTTATTAAAATTAATGTACAATATTGGTTTCAACCAGATTACATCTTGTTTATCCACACATAATCAACGTTTGCGGTTGGAATTGATTTTTGGAAACTGAATTTGGCGCCCCCTTTTCCACAGCGGTTAGTACAGGTTAAAATATACATATGAATGTGTGGTGTCCCCGACCTTCGCTCCAATGCCATTACGCGTGTACCCTCCCATCTATTCTCACACCCGCCCTCTGGCTGGATGTGTCGGGCACACACCTGGTCTCGTCCCAATCCCCACAATTCACTTTGCAAATCTCCCTCGCGTCGCGTCGCGTCGCGTCGCGTCGCGTCGCGTCGCATCGCGTCGCGTCGAGTCGCGTCGCGTCGCGTCGCATCGCGTCGCATCGCGTCGCATCGTGTCGCGTCGCATCGCGTCGCGTCGTGTCGCGTCGCGTCGCATCGCGTCGCATCGCGTCGCATCGCGTCGCATCGCGTCGCATCGCGTCGCATCGCGTCGCATCGCGTCGCATCGCGTCGCATCGCGTCGCATCGCGTCGCATCGCGTCGCATCGCGTCGCATCGCGTCGCATCGCGTCGCATCGCGTCGCGTCGCGTCGCGTCGCGTCCTCCCCGCGGGCCGCTCGCGAATGGGAGCTGGAGAGAGTCCACGCAGCGCGGTAGCTGGAGCTGTGTTCGTGAGCTCCCTCAAACTTCTGGTAATCTTGATAGATGCAGTCGCCTCCCTCCCTCCCTCTCTCTCTCCAACCTGAACTTGAACTTCAATAATGGGTTCCGATATCTGTCTTCTCTTCTATATCCTCCCGCTTCACAGTGAGGCCACGTCAGCTGGCGGATATAAATTTTGCTGTCATTTCCGTGGATATTCACATTCTACCGGTGTGTCTCCTATAATTTTGGCATTTGATTTCCAGGCGCGTGCGGTATCTGATCCTTTTTCCAATTCTTATTCATTTTGGTCCGTGACAAATGATGAAAGACTATGCAGTGCGTTACGGAATGTTCAAATGCATTTTCGAAAGAACGGTGAGAATCAGAATGACTCACTCTTCTAACCATAGGATACCTAAACGCAATACTTACATTTTTTACGGAACATTTATTACATGTTTTTTTGTATTAAATGGGTTTTATAAAACTATTTATTCTATTAATTAGGAAATTGCAGATTTTTTTCAAAGATGTGAAGTTCATCATTTTGGTTACTTTTTTGTATCTTCTTGTTAGATCACTTACTAGGAAAGAGTATATGAAAATACTATATTATAATTATTACTAGTGTAATCATGCATGAACCAAAATTCTAGATACTGTACACTTTTACTTTGCACCATTACGCATTAAAATTTGATCTTTTGATTCGTTTAAAAACTATTTTCACAGCAAAAAACTATCTTGTCAGAAATGTAATACGTCATTTAACTATTATACTATTTTAAGTAGATCCTCTAGTTCTGCAGTATTTAGATCCCTTAGAATCTGAAGTTCATCGCGAAAAAGTTTATGATTAGTATGCCACATCATTATAAAAATACAAACCTATTCCAGAAATTGTGTTCTCATTTGTAAGATGAGACGAAAAGAAAGCATTCGGTGAATTAACATCGTCTCCTGGAGGTCGAAATACGACGTTGAATATTCCTCGTGATATTTCCAGCACTTCTCTAATTAATTACCCTACGAGCTTTCCATTTAATTAACTGTCGGGTCTCACATCTCATCTCGCCAGAAATACACGAATCGTAGTTCCCCACAGATGTACAAAAAAAACTTCGCCCCGTTCCTTTGCTCGCAGCCACGTACCACCAAATATGTGCTGAACAAAGATACTCTGCAAAATTCAACACAGGAAAACTTCGTCTGCGCTTGTTTACTTATACCCTTATTTTTCACTACGATGATTCTGAAACGAAGTTACACGGTGCTTTCCGAGTTCCTTCTTTTCGACACCGGGGAGAGCGAAGCGGACTTCCAGTCGACGCAACAGGCCCGCAGGAGCGACGACGCAACCCGCCACGAAGTTGTGTTTCAGCGCTCAGGGTTGCATACTTTGCAGGCGCAAAATTTGGCGTGAAGGTGGGAACAGATGAAAAACTTTCCTGATGCGTATAGCAAGAAGAGATACTACAAAACAATAAGCTGAAGATCCATTGAACTAAGAGTGAAAAAATGAAGAAAAATATAGTTTTCTGTATTATAACGATTTCCCTCATGAGTTAATTCATTCATCAACAAGAGGGCAGAATGTAAATCATGGTAGACGCAGAATATTTGAAGCTGATATGTCTGGTTTCTTTATTTCTTTTACTTTTTTGACAATTATATTCTTAGACATTAGGGTTTATTTCAGGCTTGCAAATTAGTCGTATTTGAGTATATTGTTGCAATTTTGATAGTTAATTTTAGCATCATTGTCAATCTTCATCGTGCTTTATGAGTTTAAATATTCTTTTTTTACTTTCTCGCTACTGTTTACGCAGTTTATAGAATTGCAATATTGCAGGAAAAAAAGCAAATTTTCGACACTATTTTCGAAATTTGGAAAAAAATCGAGATGATGAATAAGAATTTCCTTACTTTCGTTTGAGGAGGTGTCAATATATATAAAGTCCGTCGCATCGAGTAGAGCCAATATATAACCATAATTGAATTATCCCAATTAGGTTGTCTCTATTAAAAATACTATTTAAATGTAAGATGAAAGATAAATTTAAAAAATTGATTATTTTGTAGGAGCTTTTATTATGATATTTTTTATTTAATTTAACCAGATCAGTGGGATTGTCACTTTACAGGTATTTGTTTTAAGTACGTACTATTGATAGTGGCTCGAAGTTACGAGTAACTGTAAATTTGCACACTATCATAAGCCTATGTTTGATAGAGAACATCCCCACTGGGTACCTCTGTGACGGTTGTTGTTAATTTTGTGAAGAAGAAGAAAAAGAAGAAGAAGAAGAGAAAGAGGAAGAGGAGGAAGAAGAAGAACAAAGCAAGATTCAGAGTGAGAGGTGAAATAAAAATTTCTCTAGGTTATGGGGACGGAACAGATCTTTTAGTAGACGATATTTAATTCTTGTAGGAGCAATGCTGTTTTTCTTTTCGAGGTTAAAGTGGTTGGTGCAAGGGGCAATTTGGAGGTGGTAAAAGAATTTGGATGAAAGTAAGGAAATGAAATTTAGAATTGAGTCAATGCTTAGTTCTCTATGAAGTTGTTTATTGGTTATATATCACGGGGGCATTGGAAATTGTACGAATGATTTTAGTATGGAAGGTTTGTAGAGTTTTATTACGAAAGAAGCGGTACCTCCCCATATTGAAGCTGCGTAAGTTATTGAAGGTCTTAGAACTGTTTTGTAAAGAAACAGAGAATTTTCAATTTTTAGAGACGAATTTTTATTAATAAGGGGATATAATTTGAATAGGGCTCCATGAGTTTTATTCAGTCTGTGTATAATATGAGGTTTCCATGTAAGATGAGTATTCAAGAGGACGCCTAGGTATTTGACTGATTTTTTTAAAGGGGCCCGTGTAATCGGGTAATTAGTCAAGTTCAGGGGGAGGAATATTTGTTCTTTGCAAGGCAAACATTTTAATTTCGTATTTCCATGAGTTTTGCTGAAATCCCCATTTTTTGTGCATTCAGAAAAAAAGTATTTAAGTCTTGTTGTAGTTCATTTATTGCTTCAGAGATAAAGTCGCTAGACGTGAAGATTGCTTTGTCGTCAGCATAGAGAACCGTAGCCTAGTTTGATAATTGAAGGATATCTGCAGTAAAGATATTAAAGAAGGTTGGAGAGAGTGGGGAACACCGACTTGAGGAACACCGACTAGAATTGGGATAGGTAAGGATAGGGTATTGTTCATTTTTACTGTGAAGAATCTATTATCCAGAAAGCAATTTATAATTTATAAAATATGGTATGGGAGTTCTAGTTTACGCAACTTGAATAATACTCTATTGTGCCAGACTTTATAAAATGTCTGCGCGAATACTAAGAAGACCTCTATGCAGAATTGTTTACGTTGGAAAGATAAAGCAATTTCTTCAACAATTCTTAATAATTGGTGGGTTGATGAGTGAAGAGGATGGAATCCACATTGATGTGGCGAAATGGCATTTATTTTATCAAGTACATTTTTAATCTGAATAAGATAAGCTTTTCGAAAAGTTTTGCAAATACTGGTAGTAGACTAATTGGTCTGTAACTTGATGGAAGTTTTGGAGATATATTCGATTTTAAAATAGGAATTATTATCGATATTTTCGAGCATGAGGGAAAGAATCTGAGTCTTAGACAACTGAAGAAGATAGCAGTTAGATAAGTAAGGGCATGTGGTAATTTGTTATTACCACCGTACGCTGTATTGTTGCCATACAATGCAGCTACGGGTAGTTGAGAAGTTCATTGTTTAACAGCGACATGATGAGAGAAATAAGATACGGTGGCTTTATTTACTTGACGTTGATGTTATGTTTTCTGTGTTCAAATAATAAATATTTAACTTCAGTGAAGTCGGGATATGCAAAAGGTAATGATATCGTAGTTTCAAATTTATATTACATTGATAATAGGATAGATTTATAGCCTTTCGTTCTGGATGTTCAATTTATTGGTGAAATTATTCTTGCTTGTCTGAATGTTGTGCTGGAATCAACAGTTACAAATATTTCGCGAAAGTATGTGTTGTTATAGAACCACTAGATTATAATGTAAAAAAGTATTTAATTATTTCTTAGTTCAACATTTTCGTTTCATCCTCCCATATTCACATAAGCCCAGTATGTGGTTTTGTTTCGTCTCATTAAAATTTTTAATATAAAGCCTTCCTTTCTCATTTTATGCATCATTTATTTACCTTTTTGATTACAATAGGTTCATTTTTTTCGCCATCTCGTCTCCCAGATATTTTCATGAAACTAAATTCCAGATTATACATGAAACTATGCATTATGAACAACTGTAATACATCACTCGTGTTATTTCAGTTGCGAAGTGACTGAGGAGACACATTCCGCTGTTCGGGTGTTTTCAAATCATGTCTGGGGCGGTGAATCACGATGCCACAAGAATCGATGGCGGCGGCGGCGGCGTCGGCGTCTTCCGCGCCGCGCGTCGCAAGCACCCGCCCGCGCGCCTCGCGGCCATCCGGCGAAAGTGGCGCCCCGCCGTATCGGCTCCGCCCCCGCACGCCCTCGTAACAAGGGAAAGGACCCATAAATTCGCTGTCAATCTCACATATATCGGCGCTTCCGTGTTTAAAGGCTTCTCGGCGACGGCGTTCTTCAACGTCCGATGGGTTCCTGATGGCACTCTGCGGCTCCTGTGAAGGCCTGTGACTTAGAGTAAGTGATGGGACGCAGGCAAATGACGACAGCGTTTTAGAACTCTTACCATCGCTTCGTGACGTTAGAAGTTGCCATTCAAATATGGAGTACAAAATTGTATTTTTTAGCTCATGAAATAATAATTGGAAGTAAAATCGTAATTCGTATGCAACGAGAACGATAAACAAGAATTTTAATGACAACTTTACACCTTGAATTTAAATTTCCAACTTAAAAACTTGGAGAATTTTGTTTAGATTCAGTTGACCGGAAAATTTCACTCAGTTTGCAATAAAAATACGTTAAAAATACTGTAATGTAGACAAGACGGTTTGTTCATGCGTTTTATTCTCGTTTACCTTTTCCTGCCTCTTTATTCTCGACGTGCCGCTAACCTCTTTCGCCAGTCTTCCCCGAGAAGACAATCCTGCTTGTTCAGCTCTGCTTGTTCAGAGCGAAAGTTCTGGTGAGTGAATATTCCTTAACCTTACGAAGAAAAATTAAATTACAATTTCGCCACAAAAAATTGAAAAGACGGCGGTTGACATATTATCAACATTGTTCACGAAAATCTGAAGTATTGCATGTACAGTGGAAAACTGTCATAAGAATAAACGCTCTTTGCAATACTACTAGAAGTACCACTAAAGACTTTGCCTTATCGAAGCATCTGGCGTTCCTTTACGAGCATTACAAACCACATTTACATAAAGAGTACTTATTAGACGGAAAGCTAGTCATTTTTTACTGCAATTGATTCTTAGGTATTGGTGAGCAAATATTTTATAATTAGTTTTCATTTTTTCGCTTTATAAACTTTATTAATTAGTTGGTAACTATACCTTTCTTCACTATTAAACAAAAGTTAAAATAGTAAGTAAAACACAAACGTAGGGTATAGAGAATAGTATTTTATTGACAAAATAATAAAATAATTAGGAATTATTATACTTTCTTAAGAAATAGGAATACTATACCAATTTAATGAGAGTTTGTGAAAAATATATTTTAGAAATATTATCGAATGAATTGTTCATTCTAAACTTCACATAATGATTCCAACCTAACTCGACATTAACATAATTATAGTTGAAGGTGTCGCCCTTATCTACAGACAGACTTAGAATTTCTAAGAATGAAATGCTTTTAATTAACCTCGATACCACCAACCTCCACACTGTTGTATATTTTCGACTAAAAGTTTGCCGATTCATTTGTAATTTAAAAAGAGAAAACCTCAAAGAAAACATCTTTTTTCGCCACCTTCGTCGCTCCTCGCAGCAAAGCGGGCTGCGCTGTCGATCGCAGCGTGCGTCGCCCACTCTCTCACTCGCTCTCGCCAATGCCAACACTCCCGTTCCACCGCGCGCCCTCACATCCGCAATGCACCATCCACCGGCCCACAGAAATCCCCAAACCGCCCCGCCGGCGAGGCATACGGAATGAAGGCTTATTCACAGACGACGGGGCCGCCGTGGCGGCGACGGCTGGGCCGCGGAGATGGCGCCAGGGGAGAAAGGTGGTTAATGCAAAGGAGAGAGTTGGAAGAGCAGGCAGGCGAAATACACGCAATGGCGAATTGAGATACACGGGCAGACTGATACATTATTTCGTGCGTGAAAACCGGATGCGTGAAATTGTCGTAATTGACACACGTGTACTGCATGTTATTTCTCGGGAGGGCGCGGTGTTCATCTTCCGCGAGAATGTCAGATCCGATGGATCCGACCTATATGTGGATTCATTGATTGTTTGATAGTGATTCCAGGCGCGTCAACTACTAAAGTCATTAGTCCCGTAAGTGTAGTGCGTTTTTTTCTCGGAAGGTGGCGGTGGTTTTCCCCTGCTGGATGACCAGATCCGGCGCAGACATACCGTCGGCTAATGGGGTTTTCCCCACCAGATATCTCCCTCCAGCGGGGCACCGCCCCAGCTAGGACAAGTTTTAAGTCCCCAACCGGTCTCCCGGCATGTGTGGTAGTGTAGTGCATGTTAGTGTAAGTATGTGTGTAAGGGATGAGGATAGGACAAGGAAGAGTAGGGAAGATCGAATGCGGTCCGTGGCCCGTTTGTTAGGGTACTGCTCCAGCATTCGCCTAGTGTTTATCGGAGAAACCACGGAAAACTACAGATCGTAGTAGCTGGCCGCTAGATTCTCTTCCAGACAGCAATTGAATTTGACCTAGCTGAAAAGCTAGTGTCGAAAATCTTGCAGCCGTCGGGACTCGAACTTAGAACCTCCCGGTCAGATACTTTCACGTCAATTTGTGGGTGTTTCCCTCTTCAGGAATTCCGTAGCGGTTAAGCTGGGACAAGCTCTAATCTTCCGAATGATCTCTTGACATATACAGTGATGTGTGTGTGTGTGTAAGGGGAAAGTAGAGAAGAACGAAAGATTGTGCGCGATCCGCGGCCCGTTTGTTGTGGTACTGCTCCGGCATTTGCCTTGTACTGGTCAAAGAAACCGCATAAAAACTACCAATTAGAACAGTCGGTCGCTGGAAGTCCCCTCCGGACGGAGCAAGGGAGCAAGACAAAGCGTGATGAGGGCATCTTGCCGAGCGAGTAAGAGGAGAAGCAGGGTAGAAGGGGACGCAGCGAGGCGAAAAGTGAGAGAAGTATGGAAAGAGAATGAAGCAGAGGCAACGGAACAGAGGTCAGAAATGAGAATGAAGAATGAGGGGAGAATAGAGTGCGCCGTAGCAGCAGTCAGTCAGCAGAGCAGTGTCGCTTTGCTGACTGACGGGTGAACGAGGGGTCCCGAATATCGGAACATCCGGACATTAGGTCAACATGTGATAGGGCGTTGGAGGCAACGGGGCATTGGGGCATCGAGATATCGGGGCATCAGGGCTGCAAAACAGCGGGGCAGAGGAACAGCGGGGCAAGAGTATAGTGAACCAAGTGAGCAGCGAGCAGCCAGGCAGGGAAATGGAGGGAGCAAAATGGTGTATGAAGAGGGGAAGCGCGGACGGATCTTGGGGATTGCAAGGCCGCCACACAGCCACGTAGAGAGGTAAGACAACGCTTTGGAGGACTGTAGCAAAGCAGGTAGAGTTGGCGAGGGCGGCGAGGGCGGCGAGGGCGGCGAGGGCGGCGAGGGCGGCGAGGGCGGCGAGGGCGGCGAGGGCGGCGAGGGCGGCGAGGGCGGCGAGGGCGGCGAGGGCGGCGAGGGCGGCGGGGTCAGAGGCAGCGAGCTGACGGGTCGGAGGCGGCTACAGAGGTGGCGAGGCAGCCGGAGAAGGCGAGGCACAGCGGTGAGAGCGGCGAAGGGACGCGGTGAAAGCAAGGCCGGTGAGCGGGAGCGGAGAAGTGGGCGGGGCGGTGCCCGCCACCGCAAGTTCGCCGCCGCACCGCCGTTCAAAGAAGCGGTGCAAGGAGAGCGCGAGGCGGGGGGCGGGACGGCTGGCGGTGAATACGGCTCACGTCCCTCGCTCGCCCGATATCAATTTTTTGCTACGCGGCGCTCGCTTTTTCGGCCAACAGTAGCGGCACACGGAAATTGGCCGACTGCTAATGAGGACCTTCTGCCCCCCACCCCGGTCCCCCACCCCATGGCAGACCGTGCTCGGGCCAGCCGACAGCTGCACATTGCGCGTATTAGGACACCCCCTGACATTCAAAACCAGCTTGCGCGTTTCGATCGTAATTTTCTTTTTTATACGCGTATGTGTGAGAGAGAGTTCATGTTATTTCCTAAAATGAGAATGTATTGGGTCATCGGATTTCAAGACATGTTTTTAATAATAACGTTCATGAGATTTAAAATTACGTTTCGTTTGGATAAGTTGTTTCAAATGAACTCAAACATTCAAAGCTTTAAGATCATACATTCCGCTGACAATTTATTACGGATTCATTGCCAATGAAATAGAAGGCGAAATATGGCTCTAAACGACCCTAAGATTATCATGTATATATTCGCTATAAATAATACGGAATTCAAGGCATTTCTGACTCGGTTTGAGATTCCCCTCGACTACACCCTATCACCGTTCTTCCTTGGCACAAAATCTGAGCCAGGTTTGAAGCCGACCTACGTAGCGTCGAAGACTTTAGGGTAATCACCCTGCACATAGTGGAAAGGTTGTGAGTTAGAATCCTGCTTAAGAGATGAATGTTTTCACATTCTCTTTGTGGCTTGGAAGGTTATGTTAAACCACCATGAAACACAAAATATGTTTCATACGGACGATTTGTGAGTAGCACAGTATTTCAAAGTAAAACAACGTTTCTTCAAAAGGATATGTATTTTAGCCTAATTGCTTAGTAAACTATTTTTACGTGAAATAAAAAAATATACCAATTCAGAGCAATAAGCCTAAACTATAGGTTTACCTTTATTCATATTTTTCTCTTACATTCAAGTTAAAAATTCATCATTCTCTTTCATAATTTTCCGCTCATGTTTTAGGAATAAGCGACATTTCAACTTTAGGAACTTCATCAAAAATGTACTCGGGCAATTAATCCATTTCCATACAAACATGCGTATGAACGTACGACGTATCCAAGAGCGTTAGTCTAGCTCACCTAACATTCCATGCTATTGAAATTCTTATATCAGTAATCATTTATACCTTCTAATTATTTTATAATGTTGTTATGAAAAAGTAGTGTATGCAACTCGTTTATAATGTTTTATAACATTCATGCAATTATCTTAAAACTCTATTATAATGTCGCTCCTTTTGAAAAGATGTTCTCATACATTTAAGCATAACATAATTTAGTAGCATAATATACTATTACTTAAAAAGAGTTATATTACTCATATAATATACAAAAGTATATCATTGTTGGGCGATCTATTTAATTTTTGGATAATACCATCACTCAGTAATGCGGGTTGTCTTAAAAGCTCGAAGTTAGATTCGCGATGGAGCTTTCCATTTTAAAACATTTACAATATGCTGAAGTCAAATGCAGGTGTCAAATTTGTTCATTTTAATTTCCTTAACAATCTACTTAATAATAATAATAATGACAACAACAAATATACCGAGTGCGAACTCATGATTCTTTTAGTATGCAGTCATTCTTTAGAAATTCATTCCTAATTTCCAAAATTTTCAGATTTCATGAACGTCTGTATTCCATAGGAAAGACCAATACGTGCGCCGTTCCTCCAACCCCTACCCTGCAGGCCTCCGTCCCACTGCTCGTTTTGCTCCGTCCGAGGAACGGGGATTTCGAGTTCGCCATTAAACGTTTACGTTGGAACGTATAGCGGTCTTCTTTAAAAATAAGCGCACGGGTCCAGCAGTCCCACAATATATTCCGTGGATGTTGTAAATCGTAACTCCATCTGGAGTGAGCAGTTAAAATTCAAATTATACCATTTCAGAAAAAAATTGTGGTACATCAACATGAACGTCCATAATTTAAAACAAAATATGCCAAGTATAAAAATAAACAGCTTCGTTTCAGACCTAATGCACAAAATCATCAATTTAACGTAATAGTCTTAATGCTTCGACCGTAATATTGAGATACAATGCATCATAAAAAATGAATGTTGGATTAAATTTGGAACACTATTGATCTCTCTACAATAGGAGGACCATTATGTCTAAAACAGCGAAGCAAAAATTGGCGACAATCAAACCGAGTTAAAGATGTTCATGGATTAATGTTCGTCGATATATGATTTTCCATGTATATATTTCAATTTATGGCCTTCCTTTATCAATAGTATCTACAAGACGCCACCAACTGAGGCGTAACTTCAAATGTTATGAATACTTCAAGTGAATCTGGATACTTTCCAACCCCTCAACCATCGCGCCTATGTGGTTTGACAACATTTCTCTGTCATAGAACCTACTTTGTGGCTCGTGAGATCTTTGACGCTTTGACCGGGTTAGTGATAGAGAACCAGGTTGCATCTACAGGTATATGACGCACGTCACGAGCTTTTGGCACATTATCTCACCGCAAGCTAGAGACGCCATGCGGTGCTGACAACTGGCCCCTACTCTACACATTAAAAACCGGAAACGAGAAAGGAATCAGGAAAGGATTCCTATAAATACATGGTGGTTGATACATGGTGTCTAAGAATGCACACTATTCCACAATACAACTGAAAACATCATTGTCAGAAGCGAAATTCACACTCACACAGTCTAGGTGTTGTAGGGGGCCTTGAAGGAGCGCCTGTCTTCTTCGCGACCAGACTGGCCAAACTGGCATGGAAGTTTCCGTTATGAAGACCGTTTAAACACATTTCGAGTCGGCTGACAGCTCGCGATTTTTGCAAATGTCAAAGTTTTTCGTTATTATATTTTCAAAATATAAATGTATGACATGGAAAACTTGATTCATAACATTAATGAATTCAGTGAAAACAATACTCAGAAATAATGCATAAAACATACAATTGTAATATTCAGAGGTTGACTTGCAAATTTAGAGCCCAGTTGTCCAAACAATTTTATTCGTCGCGCATGTTACCCCGTTTACCTTCAATTATCACGACACAAGACCAAATGAACCAAAACAAAGCTGTACTTATATTTGAAGAAACATTCTCAAGTTGTAGGTTCGATGTAGGACTCGAATCCCAGCGGAGGCGGAAAGAGAACTCGACCGGAGAGACCGGGTGCTCTTCTCACCAGTTCTCTGTGGGTTTTTCCGATCAACACCAGGCGAATGCCGGAACAGCATACTAACAAACTGGTCAAAGACCGCGTACTATCTTTCCTTACTCATCACTGTTCTATACTCTCCACTTACACCCCTCCCCACACACAAACACATACACACACACTTACATTCACTACCGCAAAAGTTGATAGGTCAGTCGGAAGCTTAGAGCTTCTTCCAGTTGAGGCGGTGCCCTGCTGGCGAAGACACGAAACACCCCAAGCCGATATGTAGGTCTGAGGTAAATCTTTAGCAGCTATCATCACTGCCACCTTCCAGCTTATAACACATACTACGCTTACGCGCATAATTACCTATGTAGTTAACGCGCCCACGAACAATAAATAATAACTTAAATTGAATTACGTGCTTATACGATAAGAACCGCTCCAAACTTCAGCCTTTGAAAACAACCACCATTGTTTCGCTGATAATATTTAGCTATGAGCGGCTTCGCAGGACGAGAACTTGTTAATTCGCCGCGGCGCGACGTCCGTTTGCTCGCTCTCCCCCCCCCCCCTCGCCCGCATCACCACGACGCCGCGCCGCACTCGAACCGCTCGCGGAGAATCCTACAAGTGGCACGAGCGACCTCACCTCGCTTATCGCGTCGCTCCCGCCGGAGCCCACCCTTTCGGCGCGCTATCTGACGCGCCCGGCCCCGCGCCAGCCCGCCCACCAGCTCCCGCTCACCGGCTCGCTCCCGGCCCCGCCCGCCCGCCCCCGTCCGCCCCCCTGTCGCCCCCCCCGCCCAGGTCCGCCCCCGTCAAAACTGCCCGCCCGTACCCCGTCCGCCCACACCCCGTACGCCCCCACCCCGTACGCCCCCACCCCGTACGCCCCCACCCCGTACGCCCCCACCCCCGTACCGCCCCACCGTACGCCCCCCCACCCCGTACGCCCCCACCCCGTGCGCCCCCACCCCGTACGCCCTCACCCCGTACGCCCCACCCCATTGCGCCCCCACCCCGTACGCCCCCAACCCATGCGCCCCTCATCCCGTACGCCCCACACCCCGTACGCCCACACCCCGTGCGCCCTCACCCCGTACGCCCCCAACCCGTACGCCCCCCACCACGCCCCACCCCGTACGCCCCCACCCCGTACGCCCCCAACCCGTACGCCCTCATCCCGTACGCCCACACCCCGTACGCCCACACCCCGTACGCCCTCACCCCGTACGCCCCCAACCCGTACGCCCCCACCCCACTGCGCCCCCACCCCGTACGCCCACCCGTACGCCCCACCCCGTACGCCCCACTTACAGCGCACCACCCGCGCCCCCACCCCGTACGCCCCTACCCCGTACGGCCGCACCCCGTACGGCCGCACCCCGTACGCCCCCACCCCGTACGGCCCCGACCCCGTCTGCCCGTCACCTCCCTCTCCGCCCAGCCCGCCCTCTCCACCAGCCACCGCCCCGTCCGCCCGCTCGCTCCTGCCACCCCCTCCCTCCTTTGCCCGCCCGGCATCCGCTCGGCAGCGAGAGAAAGGGCAGCCGAAAATCCCCGGGGGATTGCAGGATCGTGCTGCACTCCGTAGCGCCTCGCCGCGCGCGCCGCGCCTCGCCGCGCCGTGCCCGCCCAGAGTCGCTGTGAGCGCTGGGGGGTGGGGCCGTCCCGCCTCCCCGCCTCGCCGACTTCCCACCGACGACGTCCGCGATGCGATTGCGAAACAACCGGCGAAGTTTCGCCCAATTCGAGAAATAGCTTCAGTTGATTTGTCGACTGGCTAAGTTAGCGTCAAAGACCGGGAAGTTATTGAATTATTGTTTTGTTAAGTGGACAACTGTGTATTATTTGTCTTAATTATGGAAGAAAGATAAACATATCACGAACGGGTTTGATTTCTTGATTTGTTTAGCACAACTGAGTGAGTCTAGAAGCAGAGTAACACAACGTATTCAGCGATGTCGTTTTATCTTTATTTACTTATTTATAAGTATTTATTACACTGAACAATAATTAATTCATAATAATTAAAATTCATATAACCACATGTGAAGTCTCTTCCAGAAATGGAAATACCTATAATTCTTTAATTCAAGGTTAGAATCTGCTTATTTATCCGTAAAGTGAGAAGTTTTGTGATCATTCGGAATTAGTTAACATAATATTGGAATCTACACAGATAATGGAAAAGTTCAAAGTTTTGTAAACATTAGTACCTGTAGTAGTATATAGCACATTCACTTGTAAGCTATTGGAATGAAATATTTTGAATTAACGATTAAACTTTGCAAATGTGTTTCGTGACTTAATTTTCAATTTCAGTGATAAATTAAAGAGTAATTCGTCTTCCACTGCAATTTAATTTATCACTGGAAAGAATTTTGTTATGAAGAGGCAAAGATATTGGAGGAAAGCGTGTAGAACTGTAACTGATGATAAGTTGACGATAACTGATTTTAAGTTTAAAAATTTTAAAACATCACGTCTCTTGCAAATTGCAATGAAAACTAAACGACCCCTATGATAGCAAACTCCTTTATTTTTCTGTTTTTTTCATCAGCAATTTAATGGGCAGTTTTTTGGAAAATGTATCATTTTACCGAAAGGTAAAATGACCTATTTGATTAATGTTATACCGTACGCTTTCTCTTTGCGGGAAATTTACAATAGTTCACAAAAGTAATCTAGTGATTTCATCTTTTTATAAAAAAAACAGATAATATAAATTAACTTTATTTTCTATTTAACACAATTCCACTGTAGTCGACAATCTTTGCATTACTTATGAAATCTGCAGCAATTACTTGCCGCTCATCGACTTCCTTCCTTTGATCTCTCTCAGTCTCAAAGTGCTTTCACTGCACTAACGTATTCACGGGGCTCGAATGGAGGATGTTAGGGCAGTGGGAGGGATTAAACGGGAATTGTAACGGGTTACATGGGTCGCATCAACTGAACCATTGCAATGGAGAACAGTTTGGGGTTCAGAACTCCAATTGACTGAAGTGTCAGCTTCAATGCTCTCTCCAAATCCACGATACAACTGTGCGAATTGGGGCAAAACCGCAACAACACGCTCAAACAATCGATTTACAATTCTCACCTATCCTCGTGGTGAATAGCTTTTTTATAAATAAAATTTTGTTAAATAAATGGACAGAATAAATGTACTAACTTTTATCACTGGATATCTAACATTCATTAATATTGATGAATTATGAAACGAAATTTTCTAAAGGAACTTAATTTCATCTTAGACGGGATTCATCTTGACACTACTTGAACTTGCACTAAAAAGATATGGAACATTGAAATCATCTACATATTTCATTTTATCATCAACTAAACTAGTTTCAAAGGAAATACTATTTTAAACTAAAGATTTCATTTTTTCTTCTAACTCGCTTCATAAAATTACTTTTTGTACTGGATTATTATTATTATAAGTTATAAGAAAAAACTATACTACGTTAAGCTGCATTCATTGAAATATTTAAATCTATGATTGATTTTTCGATGATCATAATCATTTGTAACTTGTGCTAATCCTTTCAAATTGTATCCGCAAGTACAAAGTTTGCGCAAGTTAAAGAGAGTGAGAACAAATTCGCAGCATGTCATACAACGCAAACACATTTTCTTCCTTCTCATGATGGTTAATCATCTTCACTTAATTACTAAATCGTTAAAACGACATTTGAAAAAAAGAATAATTT
Organism: Teleogryllus occipitalis; assembly: GCA_011170035.1. Classification (NCBI taxonomy): domain Eukaryota; kingdom Metazoa; phylum Arthropoda; class Insecta; order Orthoptera; family Gryllidae; genus Teleogryllus; species Teleogryllus occipitalis. Next base: position 72,425 of record BLKR01009621.1, read on the forward strand.
CCTTCGATCCGTACCAGAGCTGATGTATGTTCCTTCTAATTATTTCATATCCCTGCCTCAAGTTTTCTTCCGATTAATCATTATATGAATTCACCCCGTTAATAGTGGATGTTCATATATCATCCCTCTTACGAAATACGAAATATATATGAGTGTCAGTATGTTTCATGTAGCAGAATTACTGCGCAGCATCGAAACAATTATCTAATCAGAAGCCACAAGTGAGAACAGTATCTGCGGTCGCCCAACTCGAACGTCTGTAATTCCGCTCTCATTGCGGTCAGTAAGTAACCGCAGATGATGAGTAACCGCTTGTAATGTCCTAATCATTTAATAACCCTGTAAAACACCCGCACGATTCAATAGCTGATTTAAAAAGTACATTTAAATTAGGAATAGATAATTTTAGTAACATATTAATAATTAAACCATTAATTTCCTTATAATTTTCATCACTTCCAATTTTTTAAATTAAATTAGTTCAAAGAATTGGTTCAAAGAATTATTAAAATACTTTGTTACTCAGTAACAAGGTCACAATTTGGATAGCTTTACGTATGCGGAACATATCCTCCGATCGTAAGGGCGTCCAACGAGGTGACGGGAAAGGTGACAATTATTTAAATTTTTGTTTAATATCGGTTCATGCACAATGAAATAAATACAAAAAATGGTTGTATTATGAATACTTATCTTCAATCGACTGAACCGAGATGTAACATTCAACACTCTTTACCTAGAATTATCATGACGGAGATTTCTTCATAATAAAATGCAATGACGTACCTCATTACATGACGTATGATATTCTCTAGACGATCAGGAACCGCGTTTCTGTCGTGGTGGATAGAGTCGCGGCTCATCCCGGATACCGTAGATAATACAAACTCCGACCGCGGAAGCATTGTATGTATGATTCCCGAAGAAGACAGGGGACGTGAGGTGTTGGATTACTTAAGCTTAAAAATAAAACATATGATACATATGGTATTGTTTCCGTTAAGTCGTGAGGAAACCTTTTTGTGTCTGCAATCCACAAATCCTGATAAGGCTCGTTGATGCTGAAGAGACATACATACAGTTTTATACATTTTGTGAAAAAGACAATACCATGACTGATGAATTTCATCAATGAACACTTGTGCTATAAAAACAGTCCGACCATTATGAGTATGCATTATGGCACGGTATGAATTTCCAAATCCTCATAGATTATACAGTACGCTCGTGGAACTAAAAAAAATCTTATAAATAAAGTGTATGATCCTTTCATCACTTCATTAGTCCATGTTATCTAAAATATCGGCTTCAATCACATTCAATGATTGACGGCACTTTCTTGGCTTTTAATAAAACACAGATTTAGATTTGCAAAACCATGAAATGATATCGTAAAAATGTTACATCCAGAATGTTTAATGTCATAGCATTTCAAACCTCAAACGTGATATAAACTGAAAACAAAGGATTTAAGTCTTCATTGTCACATTGTATATCATTATGATCCTCGTTTTGTGAGGAAACTAATAGAATTCTTGCACGGATGACGTAAATGAATGGGCCATTGAAGTGCAAGCAGATAATAATGTCCTGAGAGATAGAAATCCTTTGTAAAAACTGCTGAAACTAATGTAGTTGTAAACGTTTTATGTGTCAAAGGAAAGCGTTTAATATGAAAAATGTATGTACTACCTAACATTAAAGAATTTTTCCATTATCTGGGTACAAATATTGTATTATTATAACAGTATACGCAGTCAATAAGTAGTTAAGCCAAATTTACGTCAATATAAGTCAAACTCTTTAGGGCACGACTTTTAAAGTTCGAACAGTTGAGAAAAATCAGGAATTAAAAGTCAGGAGGATAAATCGATAAAATTAGAAAAAATGTCTGTCATCAGTAATAAGATAAGTAAAAGTCATACCCTGAAAGGTAGGAAATTTGACTTAACACATTTATTCATAGCCATGCAGATGTAATATACATAAATATGTATAAAATAGTTGTAAAATTTAACAACATGAATTAGGCGTTAAAAATTGTAAACAGATTCTACCAGAGAGCTCTTACAAAGACCCAGTGCGCACGGGCGTGCCAATGAGCTCCCGTGCTCTGCAGCGAAGTGAATTTAAGATATGAGATAATTAGTATTTTAGTATTTAATACAAGAAATTTCTGATTTATGAATATGAGGTCCACCCTAATACGCAGTCCCTCGAAAAAAATAATTTAACCCAATAAAAAAAGTCAATTCTGTTATTCGGTCCGCCGCGTTAAAAAAATTTTTTTTGAAGTATAAAATAGCACATTTTCTAATTTAAATTAATTGTAAACTCGCACCGGAAGCTGGCATGTACCTCACTCAGGCATGATATTTATTCTCGTCTCACCACCCAACATCGTGCTAGTATCAGTCATGCGGTGTGTTGGTGTGGTGAGGGTGATGCTGTGTCCCTCATTGCATGGGAGGTGCCTGAGATGGAGGATGATGCAGTGAATGGGTTGAGTTGTTCTTGTAAGGTATGTAATGTTTATGTTATGATATAAAAGGAATTGTAAATATTTTGTAACTTAGCTAAAAATTGTTTCTCATACGTGTGTTTTTTGGTAACATTATTCATGAACAGTGTTGTTTTTCATTTTCTTTTATATTAGCCCTGAGGATGGAAATAAAAGTTTCCGAAACGTTGGCAAACAACTAGTGTACATTTTTCTGACCAAGCCCCGTTAACCTGCTTTTCAAGGTTGACAAAAGTTTAACTTTTGAAATTTTCAAAAATACAGAAGTTTAAATGAAATCACACCTAAATCATTATTATAAGCGCAATATTCGGGCAATACATAAAAATTGGAATTATTTTTTAAATAAATATTGAAAACCTACTAAGAAATTCATGTAAAGTATCCCTAAACTTCAAGAAATAAAATTCTCAGGGTCTTAAGTTTGACCGTATCGATCCGATAAACCTTTTCCTTGTGAGGTGGGAGATTCTGTGTATGGTTTAGACATCGTCGGAAATACGGACGGACGAAAACGATAAACAGACAAAAGTTTAAAAACACAAAACCTCGACACCAATTTTTTCATCATTACATTATTTTCTCTATACTACGTACGTAGTAGTAAGCGAGAAGGTAAATTAGCTCCTTCTCTGCCATCAACATTCTCCGTCCTCCACAAGAATGTGCGACATTTAATTTCCCTTTTCCCTCGCTTTTTTGTCGCCTCCAAACGAATCCAGCCGGATGCTTTGTTGCGCGGCCCATTTCGGCTAATCAGGGTAATGCAGCTGTGTAGCTAACAGGCGGAGAAACGCCGCCAGCTGCGCACTGCTTGTGCCCTTTGCCCTTCGTGGCTGTTTGGCCGCTGCTGTCGACGAGCCCACTGTCGACGAGCCAACGCAACGCCCAGTACCAGATAAGAAAGAAGTCGGTAGAACTGCGAATAGCCGTATTCTTCTCGCTTGTTTGCTTTAAGAACTGACTGCAGCAGTTGGCTCTTTTCATAGTGAGAATATCGTACCATGCGAAAGCAAGCGTACTCCAGTTGCAATAGGTGTAATACATATAAGAATACTACATGAAGTAAATTATGTTTGAATGACTATTCCACTCATGAAATTTCAGCCAATAGCGTGCAAGAACTGGAACCCTACCAGCCAATTAGAAACGACTTTACTATGCATATTTATCAGTTATTGATTATTACCTCCAAGGAGGTGATAAATTTTGCGCCTTGTTTTGTCTGTAGATAGAGGTTATGTAATCGTCACTCAAGACATATCTCCAAATGAATGAGGAACACCATTCTTCAATTATTAATAAATTAAGACATATTAGCGCTTCAAATTCAACATCTTCCTTAAAAATAAGCGAACAAAATACGTTTCCTTCGAATTTAAACTTTAAATATTGTGTATTCAATAATTGTTTTCAAGTAATTTCGCTCTTAGTTTTTTTCTTGTTTTATTTTGTTGTTTATAATTGCCCTTATGTATATCCTTGCCCTTATATATATTTCCGTTCGATGTAAAAATATTTGAATAAAACAATGTTAATTATTAATAGTACATTATATTTATGAAATTTAATTCGTGAAATAGTCTTAGTAAATTTCACTCGTGGTTCGGAAATTGTATAAATCCCCTCCTGGCTTCGCGTGTCGGGGATCTATCGACAATTTCGAAACCACTCATGGAATTACCTTTGATAATTTGCGTATTTAACGAAATATTAATTAATTTAACATACATTAATTATATTTGTTTACGCCAAGAACAGCAGTGATATTATAAGACAATTGGAGAGAGAGAGAAAGCTAAACACTATCAAACTTCTGAGGAAATACGATATAAGTCTTTTTAACTCTGCAGTGGCGAGGCACTGCAAGTACGAAGATAAATGACCGACAGTGCGAGAAAGTACATTCAAGTGAGTTGGAAACTCGAAAAAGTTTAGGTTCACGGTCGACCCGACGCCTCTTGGCTCCCTGCCAAGAGCTAATTACTTCAGGCTGCCTGTAAATGAAGATGTTACCGAAAAAAAGCTTGAAACAAATCCTGACTAGGTCAATGTAAACTGTCATATAAATTACGACCTTACAGAGACTATGTATATACCCCAGTCGTCACCTTTTGCATAAAACGTTATGAAGAAAAAAGATTGCCTAATGGAGTATTACATAACCCCCATTTGCCTAATAAATTTCCTATTTCCCAAGCTTAAAAATTAACTTGTAAATTTGAATGATAATTTCAAATGATGTGGCATCCTTCAATGTCGTATCTACATAGTTAGAAACAAATGATGAACAAAATGCACACACATTATTAATACACAATAAGTCGTTTTATCAACATATCCTCGATTAATCTACAATTATATATTAATTATTATTAAGATTCACGCAACAAAAAATTGAAATTCATGGCCGGGAAATTATTCCCTTGTTGATCTGGAATGAGAGCTGCTTATTTCTTACAAGATTAAGTTTTCGATAATTATTTAGTTAAGTTTTATTTCACATTATCCGAACGTTAATATTCCTTTTAGTGTGTTGCTTCAAAGATATGTGACGCATGTGCTCTCACCCATACGGTTTCAGTACAAGATCGACTAATGAAGTAAATGCGTAAATTATTGCTCGTTAATATCATACCTAACAAGCTTGAATTACACAGATACTTTGCACGCAAATACAGCGCTCTTGATTGAAGAACATTGAATTATTAACCGCAATGTTTTCCGTTGCTTAATTGTATCACCGCTGCTACTAGTTTTGCTTCAAAATTAAACGTTTTCTGCGTTTGTTTGAGTAGTGTCGATAGGTGTGTGAAATTCAAATGCCATCCTCTTGCTCGGCGTATAATGGAAGCCACAAAAGTATTGAAATACAAAATTTATCTAATGCACATCTACCTAGAGAAGATCATTTTCTTTAATTTTGATTATTTAATGTAAAATTATAGTATTTTATTACAGAATCGACGGTCCGACAATTTCAATAATTGTGTCAAGTCCAGATTTTATTATTGTCTTTAGGCACTGACAAAGGTTCCGTAGGATATATAACACGTTTCGCGAATTTTTTAAATTATTTATTGTTATATCGACTCTTCCATGGTTTGGCCTCAAATTGTGGTAAATCAAATTTACATTGATAATAGCTGATTATCCGGAGTTGCCCCGATATTTATTTCTCACAGTCGTCTGTTAAGCTGCCTCACCGGCCCCGAACGCTTTACACTCCTCCCCCTCACCCCTATCCGGACTGCCGTAGCCTTCCTGATTACAACTCCGGCCCCGCCCATCCAGCTCCTTCCGCTCTACCTGCTCCTCCCACTCACCACGCACCTCCCGCTTCTTCTGTCATTCTGACATGCCCATTACTTCCAGTCGGCCTATCGAGAGAGGTGGCTCAGTGCATAAACTGATGTCACTGCAGTGCTTCTGACAGGGAGGTCCTAGGTTGGAGTCCCGACGGTCGCAGGATTTTCGACACTAGCTTGTCAGCAGGGTCGAATTCAGTCGCTGTCTGGAGGATAATTCTAGTGTTCCTCTGTTCTGATCGGTAGTTTTCCGTGGTTTCTCCGATTAACACCAGGCGAATGCCGGAGGAGTTAGTAACAAACGGGACACGGATCACGCGCTATCTTTCCTTTTTTCCCTTGACCTGTCCTCACTCCTTGCACACACGTACTCTAACATGCACTACACAACCACACATGCCGGGAGGCCGGTCAGCTTAGAGCTTGTCTCGGGTGGGTGGGTGCCTCATTGGTGGGAGATACCTGATTGGGGAAACCTCTTTAGTCAAAGGTAGGTCGGCGCCGGATTTCGCCATTCAGTTGGGGAAGATCACCGCCACATCCCTATGAAATAACACACTACACGTAAGGGACTAATGACCTCCGTAGTTGACGCGCCCGGAATCAGTAACAATCAATCCAATCGGCTAGCTCTTTCGCTCCTCGTACGCTGCGGTTCTCTATTGTGTTTAAATGTTATGATAGTAGATTTGGTAGTTTTTGAGTTAAATCGTTTTATATGCACGGATGCACGGTCTCACAGACAGAAAGAAACGATTGAGGTTTTTTTAGTAATAGAATATGTGAGTTGAAAAATAATTTATAGCTTAAAATTCGAAAATCACTGACATAACTTCAGATGTGTTTATTTGTATTGATACTAATTAGTTTAAAGTTCTAATAATGAACTCTAGTAATCAGATCTCTTAAAATTAAGTGTTGTTAACGATAAAATACGAACTTAATTTTCTCTAAGAACAAGCAAACTTACACTTGATTTTTTTAAATAATCTGGCAAAACGGGATATGCTTTAAATATAAATTATCTTTTAAAAGAACTTTCTTCGGTTGAATTGACAACTACGCGCACATTCTGATGTTGCCCACAGAAAACATGGGCTGTCCTTTCAAAAAAGATTAGGACGAGCACATCGCTACTTTATAGATTTCTCTCTTGTTGATCAGACCAAACAAGCCATTCAAATTGTTCTTCCAGATGGTAGTGTACTCCCTATGACAATAGTTTTGGGTGATGACCAAGCAATCTGTTTCAACTGTAACGAAAAATTTAGTAATTTCCTTGTGCAAACAAGTTATCTAATTTGTTTGAATTTATAACCATCTTCGGAAGGAACTTGGTTTATAAATATTTGAAACGAAACCGTTTTAGTAAATTAATTTGAAGAACAGTATGTAGTAGACTGTTACTGAAACTAAATAGCGAATATTTATTATTGATTTCGTCTTGAATTCTCTATTGACAAAAACCTTCAGATAAAGAGACATGCATTAATAGAACATTGCGTCAGGTTTGGGTGAACTGGATTGGACAAAGGCACCGCCGAATACACGTCCCTTTACTTTTCCCGCAGGAAGTTCCATGCACTCAAGAGACGTCATGCAGTGCGGTTCGGTAAACACTAGTGGCAGCCATCAAGGAGAGTGTTCCGAAGAGAGGACGTTATCGATGTAGGTGGTGCGGAACACGGCCAGCGAGAAGGTTGTGACGCAAAGTCCAGCACTCTGAGCGAGATACGCACAAATAGTCATAATATATGGGTGAATAAAACTTGTTTACCCAATTTCGTAACTCGCGGAAGATTGAGGGTGAGTTTACAAAAGATAAAAAAATAATGATTGATTGATTGTTTCCCGACACGAAAACTGATACGGTCATTAGTTTCCTAAGTGTAGTGAATGTTTTACCTCGGGAGGTGGTAGTGTTTCTTCCTCACTGACCGGGAGAAGTGGCTTAGTGCATCAACTGATGTCACTGCAGTGCCTTTGACTCGGAGGTCCTAGGTTCGAGTCCGAACAGTGGCGAGATTTTCGACTGGGTCTTGTCAGCTAGGTCGAATTCAGTCGCTGTCGGGAGGAGGATTCTAGAGGCTGGCTGCTCTGATCCGTAGTTTTCCATGGTTTCTTCGATCAAAACTAGGCGAATGCCGGAACAGTACCCTAACAAACAGACCACGGACCGTGCGCGATCTTTCCTTCCTCCTCCTTGTCCTATCCTCTCTCCGTACACACTCTTACACTAACAAGTACTACACTACTACACATTACGGGAGACCGTTCGGGAGCTTACAGCTTGTCCTGGCTGGGGCGATATCCCGCTGGTGGGAGATACCTAGTTGGGGAAAACCCCGCAAGCCGACGGTAGGTCGATGACGGATCTTGCCATCCAGCGGGGGAAGAACACAGCCACCTCCCGAGGAAAAACATGCACTACACTTACGGGACTAATAACCTCAGTAGTTGACACGCTCTGAATCACAACCAACCAACCAACCAATCTCCCCCACTGGATGGTGAGATTAGGCGCTGACCTACACTTCGGATTGCGGAGGGTCCCCCCCCCCCCCAAAAAAACAGGAAGGAAATATTGCGCGCGGCCAGGGATTTGTTTAGTAGCTCTGGTGACGTAGAACGTAACTGCTGTGGAATTCGGTGGTGCTAGTTAGTGAAACCACGGAAAATAGCAAGTAGAGCAGCCGACCACAAGAATTCTCTTCCAGATACGAGTTCTCTTCCAGATTCTCTTTCAGATACAAGATCGTAGCCGTTGAATTCGACCTTCGTATATACTTCGTGTCGAAAATCCACCACCGTCGGGACTCGCAGAATAGGATATTCGGGTCAGTTCCTGCAGAATCTGCGGAAATGTTGGATCTGGGTTATACTCAGACGGCATGATGATTCATAGTCGAGGGCAAATTCACGTATAAAGAAAAAAAGACGCTTATAATAATATGAAATATTTCGAAGCCACTTTTAAATAGTAGACAGAAGTCCGCTTTGTTCAATACCTTCCAAAAGAACTCTAATTTTATGATAAATCTAACCTTATTTTCCTGAATGCCTAATCAGGGTGAAATAAGTTTCCAGCTATTGTGTGTGTATGCGGACGTGCATGTGTGAGAGTTATTTCGAGGAATTGTAGCACATATTCATCTAAACAGTCGAAACCATAAAGTTGTTTAATTTGTATTTATACGGTTTGAACATTTCATAAAAAATGTTTGTCGATTGAAATGTTTGGTTGGAAATCACAAAAAACACCCACGCATTTCGTTGCCAATTCTGTTCTCCGTGCGGCGCGACGCTGGGCGTGGTGTGGTGTGGTGTGGTAGGGTGAGGTGAAGCCTAGCGTGACGCTCGGGGGTGGAGTGTGGCGGTGCAGGGTGGGGTAGCCAATGTGGCGTGAGTAGTCGTGGCGTGTATTGATTGATTGGTGTTTCTGGGTTCATCAACTGCTGCTGTGGTCATTAGTCCCGTACGTACGGTGAATGTTTTATCTCAGATGAGGCGGTGTTCCTCTCCCGATGGATGACCATATTCGGCACCGACATACACTTCGGATAGCGGAGCGAAGTGTGATTGAGGAGTATAGTTGTCTCCTTCAGATATTTTCCCCCAGCGGGGTAGCCCCACAGTCGGGACAAGCCCCGAAATCTCATCTGGTCTCCCGACATGTGTTTGTGCAGTGCATGTAAGTGTGTAAGGAGAACCGATTCGACAAGGAAGATTAAGGAAATATCTCGCGCGGTCCGTGGCCAGTTTCTCTTACGGCATTCGCCTGGTTCGCGGCGTGGAGGGGCGTGGCTGCAAAGGGAGGGGTGAATCGATGCGACGTGAAGAACTTGGAAAACATATTTACCATCGAATTAGCAAGTATTACGCAGAATAAAGTGAACAACATTCGATTACTTTCTCAGTTGAATTTTTCACAGAAACAATGCTTACGCATGTGTGGTTTTGACTGTTCAATACGTAAATGCTCAACTCTTTCCTCTCTGACTTTCTACAGGCAATGCCAGTGTTTCGAAATGAATGTCCTGCCGGCAGCAACAAATCAAATTGTCGGTATTGCTTCCTTTTTCCATTATTCTTGGAAAATATATTTTCAACATATGAATTACCGTCATTAGATGACAGATTAACATGACAAGATGTTAAAAATCTGTCTCAGAGCTGAAGACGTAGATCAAACTTGATATAAATAAGGGAATACGAATCTCTTCCGATACATTAACTACAAAAACAGATGATCTGTAAGTCATATATAATCTCTATTCGTCAAATGGAAGAGAATATGGAACATACTGTACCGATCTACAAATATTTCTGTTTCAATTGGTATTCAACAGATGATCTGTAAGTCATAAACAATCTCTATTCGTCAGATGGAAGAGAATATGGAACATACTGTACCGATCTACGAATATTTCTGTTTCAATTGGTATTCAACAGATGATCTGTAAGTCATAAATAATCCCTATTCGTCAAATGGAAGAGAATATGGAACATACTGTACCGATCTACGAATATTTCTGTTTCAACTGGTATTCAACAGATGATCTGTAAGTCATAAATAATCTCTATTCGTCAAATGGAAGAGAATATGGAACATACTGTACCGATCTACGAATATTTCTGTTTCAATTGATATTCAACAGATGATCTGTAAGTCATAAATAATCTCTATTCGTCAGATGGAAGAGGATATGGAACATACTGTACCGATCTACGAATATTTCCGTTTCAATTGGTATTTAACAGATGATCTGTAAGTCATAAATAATCTCTATTCGTCAGATGGAAGAGAATATGGAACATACTGTACCGATCTACGAATATTTCCGTTTCAATTGGTGACAATCTTGGTGATCGTAGAACATGCCAGCGGCGCGTGGGTGGGCGGGGCTGGGCGGCAAAGGGCGCGCGAAAGGGGCGGGCGGGGGGCGGTGCCGCCCGCGCGAGTGGGCGTCGCGGGCGATGGGCGCGGCGGCCGCCGACCCGACCCGCGTTGCGCCACCGGTCGCCATGGTGACGCGTGCGTCGCCCACACGCACCGCGCTTTCGCCCCCTCCCCCTCCCCGTCCCTCACCCCCCACCCGCGTGACCTCAGCGAAGCGATCGGACGCTGCGATCTATAAGGTGTGCGGAGCAATTCCGCCGTGCCCTATCGCCGGCACCTGCCACTTGTTAACCTAATGAAACAAATAAGAAAACATTGACCATCGAATGAAATTGGACAGCGATGTTAAGGAGGAAAACATCAAGGTCGTATGGACGGACGTAATGAATGACATCTTGGACATTTGTGGCGCATTCCTGTCTCTCCTATGTTCTGGTGACTGGCTTCCGGTGACACTATGACCGCAGTAGTAGATACAGTGAACCCTCTTTATGAACCCACTTGAGTAAACAATTGATTGACAGATGCTTTATGGCGCGCCAACTGCTATTTTCATTAGGCCTGTTAGTGTGGTGAATGTTTTTGTGCAAGGAGGTGACACTGATCTTTCCTCGTTAAATGGAGAGGTTCGACATCAACCTATAAGCCAACTTTCGATAGATTTTCCTTTCTTGGAATCTCTCCCAAAGAGGCAATACCACGGTCGGGACAAGTAAAGTGTGTAAGAAGAGATAATAGGTGAAAGAAGAGGAAGGAATTGAAGAACTGAATTTGATCTAGCTATAAAGCTAGTGTCGAAACTCTGTCATCATCGGGACTGAAATCTAGGACCTCCCGTTTAGAGTTGCTGCAGATACAACGGTGAAATTGGTTATGAGCTAACGCGGTCTGTTTTATTAATCAAATATCCCTTTAAAGTGTCTCCTAAATTCAATATAAAAATACGATATGAAAAATTTTGTGATTCATTCCTAGAAGCACATTTAAGGTACGTTAAAATCATAAGAGAATTTGATATCTTAAGTGGGTGAAATCAGTTTCCTTTTTCTCGTATTATTAGCCCCTTATATCATAAATTTGGAAATATGTGTTTGATAATCTTTTGACTGTTCTAAATTACATACTTTCTGAATCAAAAGCTGGGAAATTTTCCTTCCTCTACACTGAAACAAATGCCTAGAATTAATTCTCTATTCCATTGTGAGCTTGCTTAATCAGACGATTCTTAGTGGTGATTTAAATCGACTTAATAATAACAATATACGTCAATATGTGGAATTTAATCACAGCTAGAAAGATTCAAAACTTAAGATATTCCCTTTTTATACAAGATTCTAAGAATTCTCTCTTACTCAGATTTTCTGGATGACATGATACTACAGTCAAATTGCTGATTAATTACTTTACTGCATGTTTCATGAGATTGTTTTGTGAACGGTTCTCAGTTAACATGACATACTGCAAATTGAATTCCATGTATCTTACCCGGTTGTGTGGTACAGTGTTTGTTGTATAAAGGTCAATCAACGCTGTTCCTTCTTTTATCGTCTATGCTTTCACTGTTTCTGAACTCAACTTAAAACGAAAATGCTCTTCAATAGAAGTTTGTTCAGCTTTTTCAAATAAATGAATTCATTTGTTCGTTAATTACATTTTATTAAAAGTTGAAACTCCACACTCTGCATCACTCTCATTAAGAGTAACGGTAAGAAAGGATACCTAAAGAGGCAATGCGGTTGGAATAACACTTTTAAAAATTCGGAGCAAAGGGACGTCCTTCTCAAATGCACATTGCCTTCCTGGACCACTACCTGCCTGGTTTGCCATGTATTATATTATATTTTTTATAGAATTAAAATTGTTCATAATAGTGTGAGTCACAAAAAATTAGTATCACTGGGTGACTGCTATTCAACGTGGCATGGATACTTGCATGGGATCAAGAATCAGACACACCGTTGTAGCGATTCAAAATGTTACTACAAAATTTGTTTTTCTTTACCGAAAAAAATGCTTTGGAGTCCACTCAGCTTAACTAGGATCGCTTATTCACTGTTAAGAATTAATTACTGAATACTATAAATTATATTGAAACGTCTATTAAAATGCGTATTATTCCTTGAGAGTGGTTATTTTATACTCAGTTGCGTAATGTAAGCGGTTTTTATTTGAGAATAGTGATCTCTGCTAATTTTTCTTTATATATTAGATATATACAAAGGCAGATTGGAAATTGATCTTGATTACATCTAGGCGTGAATTTATTAAGTGTACAATAGTTGCGAAATTAATCAAACAGTCGTGGATCAAGAAATGTAAATAATCTTGTTCATACTACAACTGCAACAAATGGATAACATATTGTAAGGATGTGTGCTTTATTGTATTGATGTTAGTGACATGTATTGATAAAGTGTATAAAATTCCATCGAAAGCGTATACGTAGGTATATGCTTAGTATAGATTTACAAATTATTTTAGATTGAAAGGGAGTGAAGTTGTCCGGGTATTACCGTGTGGCGTCCGCGTTTGTGTGCTATGCTCTAGAATAGAAAGACGTGGGCGAAAAGGACGGGAATAGATAAAATACATGTCTCATAGAACATGAAAAATGAACACGGGAGCAAAGACGAAACGGGTTTTTTTATATTAACAGATTAAAATATATATTCTATAAAATTTTTAAATTGATTATACTTCATGTTTACACGCGAAGAAAGTGCAGTAATTGGTGTTACTGTGAAGCATCTTAACGGAAAATTCGAGCAACGCTTTACAAGCCAACTGTCTCGTATGTTCTTATGATAAAAACATGCACAAACAATGCCATGGTTTTAAACTACTTACATTGTATTATATATTACATTACACAGAAAATTATATTTCTCATTTCTTACCTCATGCTGCGGAAAGAAAGTGACGAGTAACCTCTCAAAATTTAAATGAAAGTACAAAAAGGTGTAATGCGAATTCTTTATTCCGCTTTTTATGTTAACTTAAAGCCAAATTGAAACACAAAAGTAAGAAGAATTTTATTCGATGTCTTACGAATTAATTCATGAAGAGTTTAAAAATAAAAATAATCTTATACATTTACTTCAGCAATAATTGTTCTACTTGGTTTTTGTTGACAGCAAATAGTGAAGAATGAGAAAGAATATTGGTTTGATTGATTAATGATTCTACGCGCGTCAAATGATAAGGTAAGTAGTCCCGTAAGTGTAGTGCACGTTTTATTACTGGAGGTGGGTGTAATCTTCCCCCGCTTGATAGTTTTGATTCCCTTTTGAAATGTTTAAGGCCTTTAATTTATGGGGTTTTATACCCCATATTGTCTGGTACGGAAGTTTTGTGAGTTCTTGGGATATAAACGTTAGTAAATGAAAGCTGGCCTTTATTATAGAACAGTTTGATGTATAGTTGCAAAGCTTCAGTTCTATTCTAGATTTTATTTTGTTCTTCCTCGGACGGTCTGCGGACGGAAGATCAATTTTTTTACGGTTTCCTCTCAACAAGATCTGCTTTTTGTATTCAATTCACCAAGATATGAGGCCGCGACCGTTTCCCATTCCTGGGAGATGTACAGTTGCATCAGAGGATATACGCGTATCCTTTTGAAGCTCTCATGAATGGGTTTCTTTGCGGCAGCTTCAAAACCAAATTGAATTCAACCCCATTTACGAATATAACTTATGTGGAATATTTGTAAGATTTGACTCACGGGCAATCCCAGTTACCCTAGAACTGTTTTCGTCATTTGGGAAAGGATCTTATAATTTTCTGGTAAATACTTCCATGTCACAGTTTGAGTGGGGCATTTATTCTTTTTGCTTCAACACATGCTACTTGCTTTAAATTGAGTGAAAGAGCAAAAAACAATTATATTCCTACTTTCATTAAGAAGAGGATTATTCTCCATCAAGTCTGGGAAAGTGTGTCGCTATATTTCATATACCAGTTTTATCAAATATTTTTTTAAAAGTTGATATCTCTTACTAGTGGAATATCTTTGAAAAATAAATTGTGTTAAGAGCGGACAAAATTAAATAATGTCAACCGGCATATCTTAATTTTTCATGAAATACATTATGTTTATTCAAGCAGTGGAAGATGTCATTGCGACATAGATCCTGCAAAATATTGCTACAAGAATAATTTTAAATATAAATATTTTCTCTGGTCATCAATTTTTACCGACAATTGAATAAAACTGCAATATGTCATAATTTTTCCCATTCATATCAATGTTTTTATTATCAATTCTTGATTCCAACTACAATTATAACAAAAACATTGATGTGTATGAAGAAAGGTATGACATGTGCATTTTGTTATTCAATTGGCTGTAAAAATTGATGTCCAGAGAAAATATTTATATTAAATAGATTTACAGACAAATATCAAATAAAATAAAAATTACTTGTTGTGTAGCGGTTTGTAATCGTTTTCTAAAATGTGACGCAATAAGGAAATGTGTCTAACGCCGTAGTATAAACTTATGTGAATAGATAAAAGATTCTTTAAACGTAATAGATCATATATAATTCGGGTAATGTTACCTGATTTTTATAATCATAAGTTTATTCTACTATACACATGTATATTAAGTATAAATTATAAATTAATTTAATTTAGCATGAGTAAATTAATTTATTCATGCTAGAACTGCGCATTCTTACATTATTTGTAACCTTTGCTTTCTACGAAAATTCATAGATTTCAACGAAAATTAAACCTGCACCATATTTATAACCGTGTATTTTGCATTATTCTAGAAAAATTGGATCTCTTTTTTTAGAAAATGTTTAATGAAATTCCCTTCACATCAAGCAGGCGTTTACCAAAAACTACTCGAATTTTAAAAACTTGTACTTGACATCATTTAAAAGTCTAATTTTTTTAGAACCCATTTCACGAACAAAGAAAATTTCAATCATCAATTCAGCAGTTTTGCGTGGTTAATTTTTCTGTGTTTATGGTTTTCAATTTTCCATAGTACAGAGAGTTCACTGAAAATGGGAATAATGCCTTTCTTATTCAATTCGAAAGCAAAAATTTAATGACAAAATTAGGAACTGTTTTTAATAATTTTTGTTTTAGTTGCCTTCACTGCAATAAAAAATTACGCAAAAAGTAGTCATATTTTTTTTAATCGCACAAGGCTTTATTTGAAGATCTATAAGAGTATTTGAAGTACAAATTTCAATAAAGAAAAAATCTCTATCTTCAATATTGTAGTTGTAAAACGCCAAAAAAATTGAATTTTGGCAATTTAAAAAAAAATAAAGATGAACGGAAGGGATACCTGAGTAAATTTTGAGCGTACTTAGCTCTATCTGAGAAAAAATTCCAAAAGTTTAGAGCTACTTTGGAAAAAAGTTTGAAAATGTTGAGGCTTCATATAAAAAATTCATTCGCAAAAATTAAAATATCCTTTTCAAAGTCGCAGACCGTCGAGTTCAACCAGTTCGATCAAGGAAGCAAACATCGTCTTAATTTTTTAGGCGCCAGTATTGATCACAAAAATATGGACCGAAAATCGGTCAGACGGATGGACAGAGAGACGGGCAGATGGACAGACGTGCAGATGGTCAGATAGACGGGCAAATGGGCAGACAGACTGGAAGATGGACAGACAGACGGGCAGATGAACAGACAATCGGACAGACAGATGGATAGACTGACGGACAGACGGACGAAGAGACGCACAAACAGTCCAATGGAAAAACCGGCAAAGGAAAGACAGGAAAGATAGACAGACGGGCGGACTGGCCGATTGACGGGCTTACCGACTATTTCCTGTAATTCAATTTTTTGATATCAAGGATCTACAGAACTTGGATTTGGACCACACAACATGTCACAGGTAGTAATTTACTAAATAAAGGAACACGATTTATCCACTTTTCTTGTATAAGAGCCCCACAACGCAGGTTTTTCTAACAAACAGTCGGAACTTTCCGTTTTTATTTTTATTATTTTATTTTATTATTTGTATTATATTCATACTATAAAGAATATAAAAATAATACGTTTAGAATATAATAGGTCTTAGAATAATTAATATTGAATTCTTGAGTACATGCCGGAAAAATTTTTAACATATCGTTATATTCTTTAGAGTGTGTTTGGTAAAGTTTTCAACTCCCATCAACAGTGACTTTCTTCCTGCCACAATGGTTCCGCCTTCTTTGTTCTCTCATGTAGAAAACGAGAAACCACCAGCACCTTTCAGTAACTTCACTTCCGCCTTGGCGCGCAACCAGGTACCCGCTGAGAGGTTGGAGTTCACTTCCGGGTGATATCGACCGTCACCCGCATCGCGCTGCGTCGCGCTGGTTCCATTTTAATATTTAAACCTGGCCCCGCCGCCCCTCGCTGCGCCTTAGCTCTCCGGCGCGCTGCGCACCGCAGCGGCCGCACGCGATGACGCAGGAGACTCGTCTAGCTGATTGTCTCCGCCGCCGCCGCGTCCCGTCGCGACGAGGCCACCGTCTCTGACGCCGCCGCCGCCGCCGCGAGCACGCTTGAAGGGCCCTGGGCGCCGTGACGGAAAATCGATCCAGCGACCACATCGGCGCGCCCGAGCCGACCGCCCTCCGACAAGCCGGCGGAGGGCAAGCGGCGAAGGTGGCGACGGTGGTGGTGGCGGCAATGGCGGTGGCGGTGGTTGCAGATGCGTCGGTGGGGGAGGTGGGGGGGGGGGCGTTGGCAGTGATGGTGGCGGCGGTGGCAGTGGCGGTGGTGACGGTGGCCGTGGTGACGAAGGCGGTGATGATGGTGGTGGTGGTGGTGGTGACGGTAGCGAAGGTGACGGTGGCGGTGGCGGTTTCGGTAGCAATGAGGACTGGCGGTGGTAGTGTTAGTGGCGGCGGTGGCGACTATTGGCGGTGTTGTTGTTGGAGGTGGTAGGTTTAGGATAACGGTGGCTGAGACAGCGATTGTTACGCAGTAACAGTGGTGGCAGCAACAATAGTGGTGGCGGCGTCGTCAACGATGGCTACGGAGTGAATAAAGGGATTGCAACGTCTATGAAGACTGTGGAAATAGCGACGGACAGTGACTATGGTAGGATTAGGGACATCGTCGCCGCGGCCGACACCGTGGGGGAGGTGGCAGAGCTGAAGCCGGAGGAGGAAGTGACATTTGAGAAAACGGCCAAAGTAGTCCCGGAACAGTTGATTCTTTTCCGAAGAAAAAGAGGGGACGATTGGAGGAACTAAAAGAACGAAAAGATTTTGTAGGGTGGATGGGATGGGGAAGTCTGGAGTGTTATCCAACTACACCGAACTAAGTGTACGGTTTCGAACCACGGATTTTAACAATGTAGTGGTGATGTGGAAAAGAACGATGTGATTCATAAAATCTTTATTATTATTGTTAAGATTGTCATTGTTAATATTGTTATCAGTGTTATTATTGTTAGCGTAATTCATTATTCACGTTATATTACAGTTATAATAGCATTAACTTGTCATTGTAGGGACCGTTAAACCCGAAAAATCTTTAAGAAAAGTCGGGATAAAAAAACGTCCGAAACCTTTCTCACCAATGCTATTGTTTTAACAACAATGAATTTCTTTAAATAATAAGAGAAAAAATAGAGGTAATATGTCACTATGAAACCGTAAGTGTGGTTCATCAACAGCGTGCTGTGGAGCAGCTCCGTGGTTTGATTCCCGTTCGGGGAAAAAATAAAGCTGTAGCTTTACAGTACAAAATCATCTCAGTTTTTACAGCTGAGTTGCGAAAGAAAAAGCTCAGGCAGGCCAAATAAGCTAGGTACAGTGCTGAGAGTGCACCAGGCTCGCCACAGATCTCCCAATATTTGAGAAAAAATGATTAAAATGTGTGCAACAAATTGATTGCTTCAGATAAACACACAACAAACTGTCTGCTTTCTGCATCAAACTGATTATTTATTATAAAAAATTAGCGATCGCAACAGGGAGCGTAACAAGCTTCTCAATATAGTTACAATGATTGTCATTAAGTTTAAGATAAAATAACCCGTTCTAGCTAGTTTGATATTTGATGCAACTGAAGTTATGATATTTTGCAAATGCTTACTAAAATAATCTGTGGATGTAATATTTTTCAAAACTTCTTTCTCTGTCTCGGAGGGTAAATAGTGTTGGGGTCATCATTATGCTTCAGATGCTTTAGAAAAATTAGATCTTCAAAATGTTAAAGATCTTTTGAAGCTCGATTTTTTAAAATTCTTCTACCATTAGAAAATGCTCGTGGCTTCTAAATAACCAATTGAGTATGGATCTGGCAACCGATTTAAATGATAGGGACAAAAACATTCCGCCGAGATATATGTCGCGGTCTTCTTCTTTATGACTCGTGTCCTTATAAACAATCAGTGAGTTGGTAATATAAAAATTACGATAAATAACTTATATAAATGGTGTACTCGAATTATAAGAAAATACAGCCAACAAAATCAGCGTAGAAGTAAGTTTCGGATCATGCGATGCGTCCCGTATAACGCAGAATTGTTCCTAAACGATCAAAGTTCATTGGATAACAAAATCAATGGGCAGCATCAAAGTGAGGGCCGTTGGGTAGGTTGGGTCTGCAGAGGCTGTTTCTGAGCTAGACCATCGAGATGGCCGAGATGGTGATGTAGGTGGTGTAGGGAGCGTCGAAGTTGGTGGGAAAGTTTGGCGCTGGCGAGGCGAAAGAGGCATTAGGGGTTCACGAGGCTGCGTAATTAGGGAGTCGAGCTTTGGCTGCGAGGCGTGGTGTTGGCGGTTCCTTAGGCTTTGATGAAATCACTGGGGGCGGTTAGGGGCGGGCACCCGAAGCAGCAACAAGCGGGGCGGTGAGGGCGCCGAGGCTGTGAGGACTTTGACACGCTCACAAGAATCGACAGAGGAGTGAATACGCAAAAAAAGGAAATGAGGCAAAAAATTTACCTAAGGTTGCCCATGGTCTGGCGATATCTGCATTTGAAGCTGCGAGTCTTGCGAAGTACTTATTTTCACGATGTCACACGGTTTTTATAGCAAAGTGCTTGTCCGATAGAGACTCCGTTTGGAGCAATATCGCACTGAGCGTAATGCTCTGATCTGTCATCTAAGATGTTCCTTCGGATAGTCAAGACCGTATCTCATTAACGTGACATGGGTGTGTGAAATCATTTTCTTCTACATCTCAAATTAACTACTTCCTTATTCTCTATTTCTCGGTTCGGAAGAGGCCATAGAAAGTCAGTTTCCTTCGAATTTCCGAATTGGTATCTATGACAACTGAAAGAGGAAAATATTCAAATAACCTTCGAGCGCGATCTGCCCTCTTTAGATGAAGCTTCGGTGACCTTACTAGACATCTCTCAGCTGCTCGAGGGGGGAGAATAAAATAATATGAAACGACAATTTATTTTTTCAAGCTAAATTTGTCTAACATATACCACACGTGACAACTTCAATTATACAACGAACCATATTTATTTACAAAGAATGGAAACAAAAAAAATGCAGTAAACGGACGACGACATACAGGACACAATGTCTTAAACGTGTCGAAACTAAACGAGTGGAATCATTTTTTACTTTGTATTGTTTTATCTTGAGATTATGAGTCCAAACACTGTTCTCTGTAAAATACCCGACTCTCGTTATTTTTAAGCGCCGGAATGCGGTTTCTTCAACGCAGTTGACAATACGGCAGCTATACCTCCAGAAGAGAATTTTGAGCTGACTCAGTCTTTGGGTGGTGCAGTTCCGAGTCGGCGGAGAAGTTGGGGCTGACAGAGGCTTTGTGGCCAATGGAGGTAATAAAGCAAACGGAGGCACTGAGTGCAGTTCGCCGACTTTCGTCCGCGGAGTTGGGAAATACAGAAACCCTTTGGGTTGGACTGTGGGCGTAGGCTTAGGATACTCGGCTTTTTATATTTCAGGAAGAAACCAATAAGCAATTGAATCCGCACGGTGTAGATGATAATGCTTCGGCGAAGAAAAACGGAAGAAGGGCTTCTGTAATAGATATATTTGAGTTTGCTGCATGAAGGGTGTAATGTCCAAAATAATAGTTTTGAGTTAGAGTTGAAGAATTTACTATTATACGTTCTTTCAATTTCTTCTCAATTCCTTTCATTTTCCTTTCATTTCTTCAATTTATTTTCAATTATGTTTCCTCTACAATTATAAAATCACTTAGCAAAGAACATAAGCATTTTCCCAAACAATTTAATGTCCAACAATATAACAAAACATGGAATATCACTTGCATTCTTATCATGTTTTCTTTTATTTCCTTCAACGTTTTGTATCATATTGTTCATTTTTGGTTTCTTACCTTTACCTCCCATGTTTTCTCTATTTCTTCTGTGATATTCTCACTCATAATCGCTGTTGTAACCTCCACTTTATCTTCCACGTCATAGGGTTAAGAATCAAAATTTTCATGAAAAGTTTACACATCCTGGGAACATTTATGAAGAATAGTAGGTATGTACAGGAAAACATACAGTTAAATCGGATTTTTCTTCTCACATGTCATGTAGGGTTTTGTGTGTTCGGTGACAAAAAATCTCTTTCGTTTTCTTTTAAAACTGACACCCTGGGCGAGGATGGAGTGGATTTTAAAAAAATTGTAAATTAAAAAAATAATAGATTGCATCCTCCAAATATCAGAAGGTCAAATAACTTTTAAGAGAGTAGTCATTATAAGGAATTAACGAATAAAGTTCAGGAATCTCATAATAAAAAATGTATTTTACTAAAATTGTGTTTAATGTATTTTCAATCAAACATTTGAAAAAATATGCAACGATTTGTACTAATACAAGCACTAATTTTTAAAAGACAACCACCCAGAAAATATTAATGAAAACATTTCAGGATCAAGAAAAAGAGTTGTTACGCATATAATGCGAGAACAGGAAATTAAATCAAAATATGATAACTCTTACTGTACATGGAATTGCCTTGTGAAGAAAAAAATATCTGGCATATGAGTAGAGTTGTACAAGCATCACGTTCTTGCCATCCTTGTATAGTTTACTTTCAAATTTAATATTTTACAGTCGTTGATATTGTATGCAGTTTCGCACTTATTGAGCGTTACGAGTTTTCAGAGTAGAAAAGGAAACTGAAAAACTGAACTTCGAAAGAATGTGAATGAAACGACTTTGAAATGTTAAGGTATGACGAGCGACACGAGATCAAAATGAAGTTGATGATCAAATTGAATTATTTACAATCGTTGATATTGTTTGCGGTTTCACAGTTATTGAGCGTTACGAGTTTTCGAAGCACAAAAGGGAATTTGAAAGAATGTGAATGAAACGCCGTTGAAATGTGAAGGTGTGAGGAGCGGCACTAGATCAAAATGAGGGAGCGGGTGGGCTTTTGTCGGTGCGGAGACTCATTTGCACACCTCTAATGGGAACCATCACGCAATTCAAGCTGACGAAGGGGGAAAAGTGCTGTCCTGAGGCGCCCTCCTTGAAAGCAGCTTTGAGAAATCGAAGGGGAACGACCCATAGTGGCCGTAACGAGGTGGGAGAAAGAAAAACAGGGAAATGTTGAAAGTTTCAGGAAAGGAAAGACCCTCAATTCACTTCACGAAGAATGCTGGAAGAAAGAATCGACGGACAGCCTTCAATCACTGGGATCAAGGAAGCCACTGCCGTGTCACACTGTAAAGTGGGCGTTTTTCAAACTGTCGTCGTGACAGTTATTCTATTGAATGTAGGAGGTAGAGAACGATTGGAAAGGGTTGAAAACTTCACGCGTGTCTGTTTACTGAAAAGTGTTAATCAGACAATTCCAATTTCATTTTGACATATAAAGCAGTCCTCAAGAGTAAATAGTGAATCGACAGTGAACATTTTTTTACGGAAAAATACGTCGTATTCAGTTCGAAATAAAGGTTCATTGAGTTTGATTTGTGTACATTAGACTAGTCATAATATTTATGATCATGCAAAGTGATAATTGTCATTATTTATAAATGA
Organism: Teleogryllus occipitalis; assembly: GCA_011170035.1. Classification (NCBI taxonomy): domain Eukaryota; kingdom Metazoa; phylum Arthropoda; class Insecta; order Orthoptera; family Gryllidae; genus Teleogryllus; species Teleogryllus occipitalis. The sequence continues at coordinate 95,122 of BLKR01009621.1, forward strand.
AAATTAAACAACTTTCTTTCGATTTTTCAAAGCTGCTTTCAAGGAGGGCGCCTCAGGACAGCACTTTTCCCCCTTCGTCAGCTTGAATTGCGTGATGGTTCCCATTAGAGGTGTGCAAATGAGTCTCCGCACCTAAATGTAGAAAACTAATTCTTCAAAATATAAAAAAACAGAATGCTTTCCAAATTTAAGTTTTTCAACGTTTGAAAATAAATTCCTCTCTATGGATGGTAACTTTACGTCAATGTGTAACAAGGTCATTTCTGCTCAAATGTATTTTTGCTTATTTGTTTTATTTTGTTTTGTTTTTATTTGGCATATATTTCCACTGGAAGGAAGACATTATCTATTAATGTCATACTTATAACCTTTATTTAATTCAGTGTGTGTGTGTGTGTGTGTGTGTGTGTGTGTGTGTGTGTGTGTGTGTGTGTGTGTGTGTGTGTGTGTGTGAGAAAATCTTCAATATATACTACAAGAACTTCAGGACCATTTATCGCAGGCAATCATTTGGTCAATGTTTCACATGCAAGTAGTAATGTCTCTGTTCCACATTCTATACTTCTTGATCTTCCATGATCAGTACATTGTGTGTTCTTGGCTGTAAATTTCAATTTTATAATATATCGTAACCCATTGTTTGCAACCCTGCATGACTAGTTCTTCCCTCCCCCAAAAAAGGATTTCTTTTCCTTGCAAACATTAATTACTTTTATGAAATCAATAATATAGTGTAAATGTAGGTTTCAACATTGTTTAAAAATGAGCCAGAAATATATGTCTGTGTGGGTAAAATGTTTGCTGCGAATTCTCATGAGAAACTGATATATTTCATGTTGAATAATTACTATGAAATATTGTATGAGAAGTAATGTTCCAAGAAGCATTATTTTAAGAGAAGAAGAATATCACTCAGGAACAAAGTGTGAAATTGAAGGGAAATTGTCTGTGTATTAATCGATACTGCAGACTTGACAGGTTATGTTCAGCGCGAAATTCATTGACCATGAGTACGCCAATATTGGATCCAGAATTAAGTATCGTAGATGATGCTTCCAGACAAACACAGTCTTAAATCACAACAAACACATTCATTTCGTCTTCTTGTAATTCTTTTTTTTATATCAACATATACTTCTTGATAAAAAATCAACTAACAATGAACAACGTAATCGAAAAGACAATTTAATGACCTTATTGATTTAATATCCATGAAAATATCAACTACTCGTACTATTGTGATTCAGATCTTCAAGTATATCAAAATTCTGAAAATATGAATCTGATTACCTATGACAAGTGTTTTAAGCACGAAGAAATGGATGATGAAGAAAATGCAATCTGTCAAAAATCGTTCTACAATTTTCTGGCTATATTATAAATTTTAGGATTTGTATATAATATCATGAACTGGCCGTACAAATACCTTGCGACCATTTGCATTACACATGTTCATGTTTTAGTTTCTTTGAGGCCATGTTGAAACAAATTTTCAGGAGTAACTTAAAATGTTTTTGAATCCACAAATCACGAGAAAAGGATGGGATAAGAAGTAGATAAGAAAATAATAGAATAATTCAAGGAAATGAGATGATCTGTCCCGTCTAATTAACTCACTATTCCCTTTGAGCGCTCCCAGATTTGCGCTTGTTGACTGAAATGGGGGGGGGGGCTCGTTGATTTGCGATAGCGCCTTCGGGGCTCGCACTACTGTTGCGGAGTGTACCTAGCTCAAATAGCCGAGGGGAAAAGCACTGCCCTGAGCCCGTCCTCTTAGGACGGCTCGGAGAAATCGAAGGGCGACGTCCCAGAGACGACGTAACGAGGTGGGCCGAAAGAAAAACAGCGTCAAAGGCCGAAGCCCTGAGGGAAGTAGCGCAAAGCAAAGGGTCTCAGAGCGACAGTACAATGAGCTCAGGAAAAGGGATACGGCCCTAGTAGGTGGCGGTGGAGGCGACGGCGGCGGCGGCGATGGCGGCGGTGGCGGCGGTGGCGGCGGTGGCGGCGGCGGCGGTGGCGGTGGCGGCGGCGGTGGCGGTGGCGGCGGCGTGGAGGTGGCGGGGGCGGCGGCGATAGCGGCGGCGGCGGCGGTGGTTGGAGCGGCGGCGGCGGCGGTGGTTGGAGCGGCGGCGGTGGCGGCGGCGACGGTGCCCGGAGTAGATCCCGCGGCCCGGAGAGGCACTAAACGGAGGGGACGGGGTAATGGATCACCTCTTTCATCGGAGGATCCCTCGGTTTCGAATACCGTATTGGTTTGTGCTAGTCTGATGAGATTTTTGTAAGGTCTTCTCCCGGCAGCCTGCGAGTGCATGCCGTTAATGAAGATGCCTTTCCACTCTATGGAGGAAAATGGGTGTATTTTATCCCACCTGACCAATTTCTCACTTAATCATCGGAATCTTTTAAAATTCATTTCCATAAAATGTAGTATATAACTTTAGCATCTCCTGCAGTTTTTGAATGGTTGAAGTTATTTTAATAGTGTTCACGGATGTGCATGAGGGAATGGGGCTAAATGATACATGCATTCATTTCTATTTTTTGCTTGTATTTTTCGAGATTTTGAGGTAAATTTTTTGAAGGGTAACATATTTTTTAGTCCATCATGACGAGCGTGAAAAGACGAATCCAGTGATATACATACAGTTATATGTTAGATTAGCATTTTGAGTAAGTTTTGTGAGTGTGTGTGTGTGTGTGTGTGTGTGTGTGTGTGTGTGTGTGTGTGTGTGTGTGTGTGTGTGTGTGTGTGTTCAGCTTTCCTAGCCCAATCGCGTTAATAGGGGAAGCGGTGCGGGACCTTGCGTAGCGGACTGTTATCCGTTCAAAATAGCCGTTTAACACGTTGAATGGAGTGGTAAACAAATCAAAATTATTAAAAAAATGCTTAGCTAACGAATGACAATATGAATATCATTGGATTTGTCTTTTTGCGCTCGTCATGAGAGACTAAAAAATGTCTATAGTTTCATTTGAAATAACAAATTTACCTCAATATCTCTAAAAAACAAGTGATAAAATAGAAATCAATACATGCATCAATTACCACCGTTCCCTCATGCGCATCCCTAAAATATGCATTACAATAACTTCAATCGTTCAAAAAGAGCAGGAGGTGCTAAAATTACGTAACTCACTCTGTATATATATGTGTTTATGTATGTACGCATGTGTGTATATGAAGAGCAAGAAATATTCGTTTACGGGTATTTTTATTTGAAGTTAGGATTTTCACCTTTTTGGGTTTAGAACGTCAGAAAGTGTAAGCGCCCTTTAAAATACTGAAATATTTTTGTTTGGTATTATACAACACAGTGTTTTTAACATGATGTCTTTAAACATTATATCAAAACATTAAAATAATGTGAATAACAGATGAAGGGCAATTATGTTATATTTTTTAGAAATGGCAATAAATATATTATATATTAGTCTTTATCGTATTTCAGTCCAATCATTCTATATTGAATTTTATTAAATATGAATCGAATTGTAATTTTAATTTTCTTAATTTGTGGTATGTAGGTACATTTTCAAAATGTCAACAAACTTTGCTTAACTAATTCTCAATTTTATTAAAAGCTTGAGGGAGAGTTATCACTTCTCATTCTGTCACGGACAGCAGAAATTCGAATAAATCTCACTTTGAAAACTCAATATTTATCTTTACGAACTGATTAAGATAAAAGCTTATTATTTTGAGGCATATCTACTGCCTGATTTTCTTTCGACCGGATGAGTACCATATTATTTGTATTCACGGCAAAAATTAATTACTTAATTGGCACAAGTACAAATTACCCAAGTACAAATTAACCTTTATGAACATAAAAATGCACATAAAAATGACTTAAAGAAATATAAAAATGACTTAAAGAACATAAAAATGCGCATGTATTACTAACTCAGAAAAGTACTTACATGTTATATTATTTAATCAAATAGAGTAATATAACAAAGTGTAGTTGATTGAATAGACTGATACACCTGTGAATAGCAGTTTCAAAACCGATCAAACTGTGAAGTAATATGTAAATGAATTTGTAAAAACAAATATAAACGTATAACGAATGTTGATATTTTTTAACTTATTTTTGAGTATGGGTTGCAACTTTTTTCAAGGGACTTGATTTTCATTTATAATACACATATTTTGTTACAATATACAGATGTTGTGATTACAGGTTTGGTTGATTAATTGGGAGGTTTAATTATTACAGCCAGGATGATTATATTAATGTGGATCAATGTCGTTTCTTGGGAGTTTTCTTTGGATTAGTTTTTTATTGTTTTCCAAGTTAAAAATGCGGAGTTATGTAGAGTATGAACAAAAGTTTGATATAGAATTTTATTGCTGAGATTTTGATGTGTGTGTGGATTAGGGTTCTTCCCAGTAACAAATTGAATTTACAGTGAAGAAGGTCATTTGGTATAAACCACGGTGCTTTAGTGATGATTCTGAGACAAGGATTTTGAAAGGTCAGAGGTATTTGTATATTAAATTTGGCAGTTGCGCCCCATTTTGTAATACATTTTGTACGAGAACTCATCAGAGGACTGATCAAGGTGTTGGTTAGAAGCGTTCCGGTTAATATTTAGAGGGGAGAAGGGTATTGGATATAACTGATGTGTTTCTAAGGTAAACTAAAACTCTGTATGGCTAACTATAATTAATGCCATATTTCCATGTTACTCTACGTTTCAAGGGGACTCCCCGATTGTTGACTAGAGCACTGTCGGGTTACCATGCTCGAAGGAGGGTATGGCATCGGTTGGAAAATATTCATGGAAGTCAGAGACGTTGTCTTTGGTAACTTAAGAATTGGATGATTTGTTGAGAGTAGAGAGGTAAATCCAATTTGATGATTGTCGTGATAATACTGTACCAGTGCTACAGACAGTAACTACATTGTTATGTTGAGATCTGTTGTCTGCAGAGAATTCTAAGAGGCTGATGCTTTGACCATTCGTTTCCGTTCAATTCCCAGCGGATGGCAGAGCAATACATCAGGCAACGAGCTCAGGGCCGCGCGCAAACCTTCCTCCTCTGTCGTTCTCTCTCATCCTTAAGTCCGGAGTAAGCTCTGATTTCCACCCTCAATGACATGGCCCATTCTTATGAACTAGAAAAACGTCGGTTTCAGTACATTTTAGAAAAGCGGTTGAAATTATCCATGGGTTTGATATTTATGTATCGCAAAAAAAAAACTTTGCGAAATGAACAGAAAACACAAAAAAATACGAACGATGAAGTAAGAGAATATAACTAACATTCTCTCACGAAACGATTATGCCCCATGAAAGAGTGCTGAAAGGAATGCACATCTGCGACTAGCCAAGAGCTAATTTCGATCTTTCTCCACTTGTATCTTTTTGGCGTCGTTGGCGAACGGAAGCAGCGTTTGGCGCGCGCATCCGGCGCCGCCGCCGCCGCCGCCGTCTGGAGCCCCCTGGCGCGGGACAATGAAAAAGCGCGAATGGCGCGCTGCGCAGCGGGGAGATGAATGGCGTCGCGGCGCCTCAGCGCGCCAGCCGGCCCGCAGTCCTCGGGGGCGCCGCAACGAGGCAGTGAGCGAGCGAAGCGACGGGACGCGACGCGACGCGACGAGACGTCGCCGCTGGCGGAAGGATGGGGTGCGGCGCCCGGGGAGGAGGCGGGGCGGTTGCAGGCCAGGTTGGAGGCCGTTCGGTTGGAGGTGGGGTGGCTTGGAGGCAGGTTGGGGGATTGGAGACGGGGGGGTCGGAGGCGGGGGGTGGGGTGGAGGCGGAGGTTTGGAGGCGGGGGGTTGGAGGCGGG
>BLKR01009622.1:0-100856 GCA_011170035.1 Teleogryllus occipitalis
CAGACAGACGAACAGACAGACGAACAGACAGACGAACAGACAGACGAACAGACAGACGAACAGACAGACGAACAGACAGACGAACAGACAGACGAACAGACAGACGAACAGACAGACGAACAGACAGACGAACAGACAGACGAACAGACAGACGAACAGACAGACGAACAGCCAGACGAACAGACAGACGAACAGACAGACGAACAGACCCAGACGAACAGACGAACGAACAGACAGACGAACAGACGAACGAACAGACAGACGAACGAACGAACAGCGAACAGACGAACGAACAGACGAACAGACAGACGAACGAACAGACAGACAGACGAGCAGACGGACGGACAGACGGACGGACAGACGGACGGACAGACGGACGGACAGACGGACGGACAGACGGACAGACGGACGGACAGACGGACAGACGGACGGACAGACGGACGGACAACAGACACGTTCTCCTGCCATTCAATTTTTCGGTATCAAGGACCGACAAAACATGGATTCTGGCTACACCACGTGTTGGAGGATTTTTTCTAAATTTAGCAACTAGATTTATCCAATTTTTCGCTACCAGGGTTCTGTAATAATAATTTTTCTGCCGAAAATTCGCCGTTTTTTGCGCACCATTTCTATCTACTCCGTAGCGAGAAAGTAAACCAGAATTTGTACGGTACTCCGCATTATGTGACTCCATCGACAGTCAGATATAAAAAGAGCAATATATAGTCATAAAAATCATTTACAAAAAATACAAATTCTGCGATTGTCTGGAAGTTGTGGTCGCAAGGTGTTTACATTTAAGGGGGAAATTATATTTTCATGTAAAAAAAGAATCGTGCAAAATTCGTATCTGATGAATTGAAACTAATATTTTTGTTATCGAAGCATTTGATATAATCTATTTCTCAAGAAATAGTTCATTCTGATACTCATTGCAGCCCTGTGTGATTGTTCAGTTGTAATAGTTTCAAAACAATAATTTTGCTGAAAAACGTGCTAGAGTAGAATATGCAACATCTAATTCTTTTGGAAACCATTTCCTTTCAAGAGCGCCAACTACGTCGTTAAGAGGTCATTTGCCGTTTGAGAAGGATAAACATTTATTTAAAGTCAGTGTTGTCCAGTAGCACACAGACCGAAAAAAATAATGCTGTTTCTTTACGTCCATAAGGAAATATTAGCTTACAATGATCTTGAAGATAGTATGCGTGAATTTAACTGTAAAACAGACGTTCAAAAGGTTTAAAAAATCGATGTAGTACATATTAGTACATACAAGATGTTATTCCTTTTTAAGGATTTGCTTGTATATAAAAGTCATCTTTATGAACATCATAGAAAATGAAAATGAGAAGCCCAAATATTTTCAATACAAATCCCAAAATAAAGAAGCACTTCAGAACAAATAAGTAGAAATGACCAGAATCTCTAGTATAATAGTGTTGTCACGTATGTATAACTTTGTCTTTATATATCGCTCTAAACATGATGTAAACCTACCAGTAATTTTAGCAAACATTTTCCTTTCAGATTCTCAATGAGATAAGCTCATAAAAGGAAACGCGCTAAGTATTTACACGCTCGGCGTTTTTATTGGTGCTATAAAACCGCTAAACTCGTGAATGGAAGAGTGCGAGAACGTTAAAAAGCCTGAGGTAATCGTTTCTTTAGTAGTTTGATCAGCTGCCGAGCGAACAAAACGTCAAACGTTCTGTGACTCGTTATATTAATAGCCCCACTATCAACACGATATTTACAAACTTCCATGTACACCATAATATCATCTAGTCCATCATCAATTATACCTTTTGATTGCCTGTTAACACATTCACAGCCACGACTGACTACAAAATATATTTCCCACGGAACCATATAATCTCACAGTAATATTTTAAACACGAAATTACATTGTTAAAAACGCCAGTTACGAATTTGACGACTCTAAAACGTTACTCTCTTGAATTTATAATGATGAATCTATGATCAAGGTTTCTGATAACAAATCGCGTTCGTAATACTATGAATCGGAACGCTTCAAAATGCTCTCGTTCTTTCTAGTGTTTGTAGTATTTATTAAACAGTATACAATCGACCTAAATATAATTGTATTTGAAAATGTAAATTTTAATCGAATAACATGATTACATATGATTTTTAGAATGTATTTATCCCAGGGAGCGCAATCGCTTTTGCTCGTTTGTGCAAAGTCGGCGCCACGCGCAATCCCGAGCAATCGCAATTGGGAAATTGAGGCCTGAGAGTCAGAAGGATTAACAATCCCTGAATATATGTACTGAAAATATTTGGATGATATATATTGTGAACCTGGGAATTAATTTTTAATGATAAAATCAACATTTAGCGTTTGAATATAGCATTGTTTTTAGTCAAAGAAGATGGGTTGTTAGGACAACGTATCAACAAGGGTTAATATTCCATGCTTGATGTCAGATCGTTATACAAATGGACACGGCCCCAAACATATGATGTGCAGAAAATGTGAAGAGGGCGTTGGATGGGGTGATTTCATTCTCTATAAAAACTTCGTCGTGAGCACACGTAAGCGGTTACCGAGGTGCGATCGAGTTTTCAACGTAGGCTGGATTTTTTGTAGATTATAATAAGCCAGGAATTGTATAGTTGGAAGTTTGAGAGCTTGGTTTCGTGTAAATTGTGATATTAAATGTTAATTGGGAATTTTGATTAATATAATTGCGGAAGTTGAAATTAAATAGACTCCATGTTTCGAGGAGAGATTCATCAGCGTAGCTTCGTAGATGGAAGAATTTTCCAATAATTATGTGAATATAGTCAGTCGCGAGTAGGTGTTTCATACGAAACACAGATAGGGAAAGTCGCGACCGCGTGTTAGATTTGAGGGAATATTAAAAGCTAATTATAGCAATCGTTGAGGATATTCTGAAACATTTTTATTTAGGAAAGGACAGGAAAATTGGTTCACCTAGGATTCCGGGAACTTCGTTCTGCCAGTCAGCCGAGAAGCCAACAATCAAGATTACGAACTAAATTACGAACGTAAGCTTACGAATCAAACCCTCACGATGTTTCAATGTTTAAAGTGAAAGAAATTTACGTAAATTTGACAGAACTGTCTTGTAATGAGAATAAATGTTAAATTTTAATTATTGAAAAAGGCTGATAATTCATAGTAGTTGCCATCAATCTAATAATTGATTTTAATTAATAGAACTTCCAGAAATCGTGGTTCTGTATAGAATCACACGTCCACATGCAACAGGTAAGGAATGTAAGGAGTGTATGTTGTATGTTGAACCCATGCTTAAAGATGGTAGGAAAAGTAATAATTTAATAAATTAATAATTCAGTTTTAAAATAAGCAATGGAGAACTTTTATAAATTTATCACAATATTCAATATCATTAGATATGGGATAATTTTATTTTATTTTCTGACCATATGGTCTCACATGTACCTTTTCATCCCAGAAATCCAAATGTGAGACTATATACTCTCGCATACGATAAATTAATGAAATGATGGAGAAAGTCTTTATAAGTATCTTAGACTTTTGAAAATAATTGATTTCTTAAAAAAAGTAGATATATTTTTGTTGGAACCTGAGAAATAATTTCTGAAAATGACCATGCCTTTTGCTATTGTCGTAGCGCATGCTTTAACGGAATATTGGCCGCATGTACAGAAAACTGTTCATTTTATTTTTAATAATAATAATAATAATAATAATAATAATAATAATAATAATAATAATAATAATAATATTTATTCCCAACTTGTTTTACAGAGATAATGTACATTGTTGTTTCTTGGAATTAGTAACCATCGATAACCAGTTGTGATGGTTAGCAATACTGAATTTATAATTTATTATCTGTCTACTTCTACATTGTATTTTTTTTGTGGCGTGTTCTTTTACAATATTCTTATTTTTTTAAATTTACAATATAAGTTTTTGTGAACATACAAAATAAAAAACCTAGCTTTATACAATAAGTGAAGATTTACAGAGATACAATAGGATAGAATACAATATTTATACATATAGAATACAATATTTACTGAGACAAAATATATATTTACATAAATGAATTTATATTTAATTTATACAGCAAAATGAAAATATTTAAGGACTTACTATTTTTCAGAACTAATAATAATTGATTATATATTTGAGGCCCAATGAACACCAAGGTTCTTGATATTAGAGATTTATGAATTTTGGGCTTCTTAATTTGATTAGTGGCTTTACAACGTTTACTGTAATTATGAAATATTCTTTCAGTTAAATTATTTCCGCTTTTGACATAATATATTTGTAGTACTTTATATACAAAAAGATGCAATGGTAAAATATTTAGTTGTTTATAAAGAGGAAGTGAAGAAGCAGTCTTATTTCTTTTATAGATAATACGGATAAATTTGTTTTGACTTGTTCTTAGTTTCTTAATATACGTCTTGAATGTGCCTCCCCATATTTGGATTCCATATTGCAGTTTTGAATTGATTAGTGCGTAATATAGAATTCTAAGTGTATGGATATCGCAAAAATTTCGTACATAATAGAATTTTCTTATATTACCCCCTAAATATTTTTGTATACTTATCATATGATTTTTCCAAGTCATTTTATTATCTATTATTATTCCTAAGTATTTGAAATAGTTGACTTTTTCAATTGTTTCACATTTGCTTGTCAGCTTTTGAATACAATTAAGATCATGGAACTTAATATTATATTTAAAATTAAAATCAGCAAAACCCATATTCATGTATTTAGTTTTTCTTACATTAACACTCCTTTTGTTACTACTACACCATTTTTTTAGAATCATAAGACTGTCTTCAATATAATTCCATGGGAACTGAATATTTTTGATTGATTATATGTGATAGTACGTAGTGGTCTGTCTTAGCTTTCCAAACCTTTATCACGTTAGGAAAATATCTGTGTCTCTGGGATGTGAACTCGCAGCCCTAATGCAGAGCTATTGCGACCACAGTCATCGCCACTTGTAATTAATGAACGATGTTGCTCAATCTTACAAGAATCATTTGATTATGAATAAATATGAAAATTGAGCGAACAAATTTAATTTTAAATTCTTTCTCTAGAAACACCTTGGACATCCTTTTAAGATTTTTTCTCTGAAGGTAGCTTAAATTTCTAATAAAAACTCATACCTGTCACAAAATGAGACCTAAAGGGAATTTCCGGGTTTTAGCGGTATTGCTAAAAGCATTCTCTAATCGAAGGAAGTGGACGCGATAAGGACCAACTCAAAGGACCGAGAAACAGGAACGCAAATAGCGACGGGGAAAGGTAGGCGCAGCGCAGTAGAGGAACTGAACGGCTTTGCTGACGCCACCGTTGGCGCAGCGTGCGGGGGCGACGGGCTCATCCACAATGCGACCGTTGACGCAGACGAGAGAACAGAATCTCGACGGTTCCACTCAGTCATTATTTCACGTGAAGATAGTCACATATCGATATAATAACGTACGGTTTGAAAACAACAAATACTCGACACGGAAATTCTGAAATTCAGCAAACAACAGGAAGTAAAATGGGCGCGACCCATCTAGGATGTCCGAGTGCGTTAAGTGATTCTAAAAAGCGTTTCATGGCGCCCCGCAATTGATGCCCTGACCTTGCACTGACCTCATCGCATTCGTAAATCTCAAATTTAACTGAAAACTTTCAGTTTTCTAACTTCCGCGTTTTTTAATATAATTTTTGTTCACGTTTAAGATCACTTTCACAAATTCTGAATGGTTCTATCGAATAGCATGACACGAAGCTTTTGGGTACATGTTTGATCTGATTTGACTATTTTCGTCAAAGAACAGTAAAATCTGTATGTGCCATATGGGGGAGAAGTATAGTCCGTGCACGTTTTCTTGAGCTCCAAAATCTCATGCCCGCGTAATCCGACAAAGGCAGGAATACCGACAAGATGGATTACAGATATGGATTCATTCGGAACACTTTTTGGAGTAATTTTGGAGAAGCACTTTTTGAATCGCAAACAAGGCTATTTTTTATTCTTTGCCGTTTAAAATTATTTGTGCAATATATTTGGAATCAATCACTGCATTAATTCTAAAGTTTTTGGTGGCATATAGTAACACATCATTTCACTTTCCTTTAAAAGATAAAAATATTTGGTGAACATTCCTATATTTTTATTTTTACCAAAAATCACTGAGAAAAGTACAAATATACTAAAATAGATATAATCAAACGGCCAGCGTACTACTATTTCATCTCTGGATAGCTGGCGTCAAATCCCAGTAATTTCATGTGAAATTTGTAATGTGTAAGGTGGGTTCTGTGTAGCTTCGTCAAAGTTGTCTTGTTTCCCCCTGTTCCTAATTTCACCATTGCTCCATCACAACTCAACCCTTCATCATTTGTCTATTATTGTTTCCTTAAATATCCCTTTTGAAGGCCTCATGTTCATGCACTTGGATTCTAAAATATGCAAATTAAAAATAAAATGTGGTAAAATGTATAATAACAAATAATGTTCTTTCATAAATGATTTATATTGTTATTAATAATTTCAGGCAATGTAAAAAAGGCTGGAAAACTACTTTGACGAAATCGTATTTTGTGTACACTTTCTTGCCAGCAAATGACATACTACAAAATATAACAAATATTTTATACAATCGATATATTTTATTCGAACGAACCAAACGATAACTACCTACTACAGTTGCTGCTTCTGGGCCAATATAATTTGCCTAAGGTTTGAGAACTTTTATTAAGAAAGCTGAAATACAGTACATCAATCTTTAAAAAATTGACAACTTATATTACTTTTTAAATTACATTTAAATTGACAGTTAATATGATATGTATCAGGATTCATAACTCTATTTTTGACATTAGATTCGCACAAAATCACAATTCCCTACGTTAAATGCAGTTTAAATATCAACTCCTCGGGGGAGCGAGTTATTAGTGTCCGAACCGATTGAATTTTTCCAGTGTGGATTTATTTTCATTCTGAACCGATCAAAGGGCGAAAAGCAAAAAGTGTTTGAATGACCGTTGTTGACCAAAATTTTCTCATTGACTGGCATTTGAACTCGCATACCAAATGATACGTACACTCTCGTTGCATTACCATAGGATGAAAAATGTTATATAAGTTAGTCGCACCCTGGCCGTAATCTGGCTCCATTCCAGAGCAACCTGTCCACGTTGCATCTTTTGGCCATGCACCTGCCAAGACACACCCACCACCGTAATTTGTAGTGTGCTCTGCATGTTTTCACTTGCTCGACCGGTGTCGACAACATAACCTACTTTCTTGAATGAAAGTGAGTCGAGGACGACAAAGGCGTCCCAGGTTTTTGTTCTCAGAAAGAAGTATTTGATCCTCTAAGACACTTGCCCTTCACTCGTAAGTGAACAATAGTGAGATATTCTTAAGTAGATATTTCACAAGCCACTATATATTTCGACGAAGTTTTATCAATTCAAATTTTAAAAAATACATTTAAAACTAGGGGGATGGGTGGAATCCCAAAACTTTTCATCTTAGTCTTGTGAAACACTGAATTAGGATATTGTAATGAATTGAAATAAATTTAATATTGGACTAGGTACTAATTTTTGCAAAGGTTTCACCAATGTCGGTATTCATGCAGAGGATGAAAGGTTTTCATGCACAGGACAGCGAGTTTGCTCTCGAGGCGGATCGCCGCTGTAAACGTTGTCACCTCACGCCTACCACACCAGTCACACTGCTCAGCCAATGTAGGTTAGATTTCTTTCACTTTTCATTTAAAAAGTAGTCCCCCACACACAAATCGCATTTAAGTCTTAAGAGCCGTAATATTAATGTGAGAGGGACTGGAGAGAGAACGATCAGCTTTATTCACTGCCTCAGCTTCTTTCGGCTACTTTAGGCTAAAGAGGCGATTTTTAACAGTTTTCCATATTTCTTGAACAGAACCGCATTATCTTGCACATCAAATATCTTCAAGATATTACTTAACCTTACTTCTGACGTGTGTGCAAAGTTAAGAGCTCAAAATATTCTAACATGCATAAGTTGCGCCTGACACACTGATCCAATCACATATACGCCCGTACAGACATCTTGGTAACAACCATTTTCCTCAAAACGGATTTAATGGTAAAAAATGTGACCTAAAATTTTTGGACCGAACCGAATATTTTTCCTGTGAACTTAATTTTGCCAAGGGAAAGTAAAAATTACCATTCGCGTTTGTTTTCTAGTTCTTTCTCTATTTATACTCTAATTAATTGTCTTAATTCGCGCTTACGCGTTCCCAATGTATTCTTTTGTATTAAACAAAGAAAAAAAATTCACACAGTTAGTACTGCCCTTGAATCTGCCTGTTCATGAGATAATAGATGTAATTTTTATGTTATGGAGATAGATACTACTACTTATCCAAAGAGACAGTCTAATTAAACATCAGGCTTGTAATCTTCCTCCAACCGCTCTCGGAAGTCGTCACTTGAGTACTCGTATCTGCTCCTTGCATCAAACTGCACCGCTGCCGTCCAGTTACCTGGCAGAGCGCCAGGGCCTCTAATGGGCGTCTGCTTCCCGTTGTCAGTACACTCATTACACGACAGGAGTTCTGCAGGCCAATAGAATAATTGCACGTTCGTTGCAAATGAGCTTAACGCGTTTTAACATTGATGTTTCTTTGTTCAAGGCTGACCCTGAAAGCGAAGTCTCATTCAAGAACAATGCCAGCTCGACCGTAGGAATTCCAAGTGCCACATTCCTTGCGGGAGCGATTGGAACGTGACAAGCAGTAAAATTGTGTGGACGTGCTGGCCGATTTCATTTCCTATTCTCGAAGAATGGAAGTACATCTTGCATGAAAATAAAAATTAAATAAAGAAATTTAACCGGTTTCAAAATATAAAAATGCACTCGAAAAAAATTGATATACCGGGTGTCCTACAACTGTAGGCCACCATCATATCTTCTAAACTGTTCACGATATCGAAGAGCAGTTTTCGATCAACAAAGCGGAATCATGGGGCAAATAATATTCTGTAGCGATATTGTTTAAAATATTTTTAGTTTTCGAAAAATTTAATCATCGTTGATCTTTTAAACTTGTCACAACATATTTTTCTCTCTAGCAATGGATAGATCATAAAAGAGGAATTTAATTAACAAAATCCCAGGAAGTCTTTTCACCTATATTAGAACAATTATATCTACGATGGTTTTTGACCCAATTTTTTGGGGGCCACACTTTCCGTTTTTCTCTTTTCTATAGACGATAAAATACACTTGTGTAAATGTAGGAAATTTCATGATAATTTTTTTAAAGAGTATATTATTTTGTTGCAGAAGAAATACAACACAACATTCAATATTCTTCACTAAGGTGAATATTCACTTATTATATTATGTTTGCGCGTATATTATTGTTATTTTATTTATTATTTATGTTTACCTTTTCATTCCAAGCATGCTTCTCCTGAATTTTACCAGGACAATTTTGTACAGGAAATAAATATTGTTAATTTTAATTGCATATTAATATGCAATTAGTTTCACTATTTCAGAAGTTATAGAAGTTTTAGATCATAAATGCATATTGTTAAAAGCATACTTCAAGAATTTTATGGCATATAAAATCCTCTCCCTAGTCATTAGTACCGTGTGTGTATACATGTTTTATCATGCAAAACTGGCGGTGATCTTCATCAGCAGGATGGTGAGATCCGGCGCCGAATTACATGTCGGTTGGCTGGGGTTTTCTTCATCCAAGTATCTCCCATAGTGGCGCACCGCCCCAACCGAGACAAGCTCTAATCTCCCGACTGGTCTTCCGATATGTGCAATAGTGCAATGCATGTAAGTCAAGTGTGTGTAAGGGGTGAGGATAGGGCAAGGGAGAGGAAGGATAAATAGCGCACGGTCCATGGTCCGATTGTTAGGATACTGCTCCGCCATTCGCCTGGGACCGTTTGGAGAAACCACGAAAAACTATTGATCAGAGCGGCCGGCCGCTAGAATTCTTCTTTAGGCAGTTGAATACGACCTCGCTACTTAGCTAATGCCTAGAATTCGCAGTTGATACAAGAATTGTTTAAACGGTAAATTGTTAACGATAATTTTATATTATTTAATACAAATTTTGAATTAAAATTCAACCAGTCAATACTGTTTTTTTTTAAATATTCACTAAGGCAGAATTGGAAAATAAAATGAACATTAAATGGTAATAAACAGTAAAGAATATAAACATAATTTAAATTTAAGTTGTTTCACGGAACAAATCTGGCAAACGCGTTTTCGAGTGAAGCCACTATTCCCTCGCTTGGTGTCACTCAGTTTGAGCGTGTACATCACTTTCTGGATTAGAACGGAAAATAAGAGCGGAGGCAGGGGAAGTTGCCCGAGATCGCAGGAGCGCCGGGCTTCCCAGAGTGTAAGTCGCGGGCGTACCACCCGCGGTAAGTGTAACTCGTGTGGGCACCGGTAGCGGTAGCTCAGTGCATCAACTGATGTCTCTGCAGCGCCTCTAACCGGGAGGTCCTAGGTTACACTCCCCACGGCGGCGGCAGGATTTTCGACACTAGCTGTTCAGCTAGGTCGAATTCAGCTGCTGTCTGGAGGAGAATTCTAGCGGCCGGCTGCTCTGATCGGTAGTTTTCCGTGGTTTCTCCGATCAACACCAGGCGAATGCCGGAGCAGTACCCTATCAAAACGGGCCACGGACCGCGCGCGATCTATCCTTCCCATTCCTTGTCCTATCCTCTCCCATTGCACACACACACACACTTACACTAACATGCACTACACTACCACATATCCCGGGAGACCGGGCGGGAGCTTAGAGCTTGTCCCGGCTGGGGCGGTGCCCCGCTTGTGGGAGAGTCCTGGTTAGGGGGAAGCCCCACTAGCCGACGGTAGGTCGGCGCCGGATCTCGCCATCCAGCGGGGGAAGATCACCGCCATCTCCCGAGGAAAAAACATGCACTACACTAACGGGACTAATGACCAGAGCAATTGACGCGCCCGGAAACATCAATCAATCAATCGTGTGGGCTTTGTTTGACATGCCTGTCCCCCGCTTGTTTCGCCCTTGGAAGCTGAGTCTACCGCTTGCGTTGGGGAGATGGCGCTGACTGTATCACTAGGCGTGCGCGCTGGTATATCACATGTTATACAGGCTTGGCTATTTTTGCACTGGAGGAAGCATGGGACCAATTCGGCAAATTCAGAATTTTTTATACAATCGTACAGTGTAAAATTCCCGTTTTTTCAACAGTTTTTAGAACTGTTGTTGTGTCAATACTACTTACTATGACATTGCCTGACGATCACTCACATGTAACCGTTTGAATTAGGCTATGGACAAAGCATTTTCATGATATTCTTCAATCATGTAATGTCACAAACAATATGTTGCTGCAATAAAATTGTAACATAAAACTACAGTCAAGAGATATGTTAACAAAACTAAAAACGAGAGATGAAATAGTAATGTATGATCTAGATTACAATGACCACAAAGCACAAATTTTTACAATTCCTAATAACATGACCGCTGACACAATAAATAATACATGCATGTGTATTTAGCATTTGCTAAAGCTCACCTAATGAAATAGTAACGCTTCAAAGCAAAAAGAATAAATGTTTGCTACTCAAACTATTCGTAAAAATCAAAGAATGTTTACATTGTATTCTCTTTAATTACAATTAAAAGGAATATAATTTCACTTTCGAGATACCACATTAATAAAGTCGTTTCTCCATTTATGAATAAATATATATTTTTAATTTGTAAAAACGTACCAAATCCATCTGCAAATAATGAGCAGGACCATATTTGTAATGTCTAAAATTAATGTATTTTCATACAATTATGACGTTCAAAATATGTACTACGGGCATCTGCAAATAATGGAGAGGACCGCTATGTCCTCCCCCTAGAACCGGCGTCAGTGTTAAAAAGAGTAAAAAAGGTATTGAAACAAGTGACATCACAATGCACAAGAGAATGAGCCTGTGTGAGTGAAGTAATCAAAAGAACGCACCCGGACATAAACCTACGCAACGATGATCGAATCTCAAAGAATCCACGTTGTTTACATTCATTACGTTTTAATAAAAAAACTCGTAGTAGTCCAACTTTTAAAAAAAGACAAGCTTGTAAATATTATTTCTTACAAAGGAAGTTTTGAAATGAACCTTTCTTGATTTTCTACAAAACAAATAATTTTTTTTCATGAAACATTTCATAACTGACAGAATGACAAACGAAAAGGGAGAACCACAGCCACAAAGGACATCAACGTTCGTGTAATGAAAACGAATCATTTCATGTTACCGATTAGGACCCAATTTAGTTTGGTGGATGGACGTCAAAATAATTGGTCACGTAACTGGACCAACCGAAGAGGAGGCTCAGGGCATCAGCTGATGTTATTGCAGTGCCTGTAACCAGAGATCCTAGGTTCGAGTCCCGCCAGTGGCAGGATTTTCGCTAGATAGCAAGGTCGAGTCCGGTTGCTCTGACCAGTTTTCCTTGGTTTCTCCGATCAATATGAGGTGAATGCCGGAGCTGTACCCTAACAAACTGGCCACAGACCGCGCGCGATCTTTCCTTTCCATTCCTTGTCCTATCCTACCTTTTACTTACACCTACACTGACATGCACTACACTACGACACATGCCGGGAGCCGGTTGAAAGCTTAGATCTTGTCTGGGCAGGGGCGGTGCCACGATGGTGGGATATACATGGTTGGGGAAAACCGCGCAAGCCGACGGTAGGTTAACGTCGGATCTCGCCATCCAGCAGGAGATCACCTCCAACCCCCGAGCAAAAACATGTACTTCACTTACGGTGCAAATGACCTTCGTTGACGCGCCTGGGAACACTATTCGATTAATGACTATACTAGCTATCTGGAGACTGTTCCTAGATTCTTGTAAGCAAGGTGCAACAGCGGTCAGAGTGATACGCAGCTACGAAGACCATTTAGTGCATTGCTTTATCGTACTGTTGCATGCTAGATGGAGACCTTGTGAAGTGGACGTGTTACATCATCTGCGTAGTGGAGGAGCAGTGGTACTTTCGTGTAAACGAATCGCACACCGCCGATGTTATTCAACGCCGTCCTCAGCGTCAGCAAAGATTTAAGGAATGCTTGGGAGATTGTTTTGAAGAGTGTTAGCTCTGGGAATTGAACGTGTTTTTCTAAGGCGTTCAACCGGTAGCGGTAGCTCAGTGCATCAACTGATGTCACTGCAGCGCCTCTAACCGGGAGGTCCTAGGTTCCCACTCCCCACGGCGGCAGGATTTTCGACACTAGCTTTTCAGCTAGGTCGAATTCAGTCGCTGTCTGGAGGAGAATTCTGGCGGCCGGCTGCTCTGATCGGTAGTTTTCCGTGGTTTCTCCGATCAACACCAGGCGAATGCCGGAGCAGTACCCTACCAAACGGGCCACGGACCGCGCGCGATCTGTCCTTCCTCTTCCTTGTCCTATCCTTTCCCCTTACACACACACACTTACACTAACATGCACTACACTACCACATATTCCAGGAGACCGGTCGGGAGCTTAGAGCTTGTCCCGACTGGGGCGGTGCCCCGTTGGTGGGAGAGTCCTGGTTAGGGGGAAACCCCACTAACCGACGGTAGGTTGGCGCCGGATCTCGCCATCCAGCGGGGGAAGATCACCGCCATCTCCCGAGAAAAAAAACATGCACTGCACTAACGGGACTAATGACCGAAGTAGTTGACGCGCCCGGAAACACGAAAAAATTTCGCGTTCAATAAAACAATGATTTTGATTTATGCACCTTTCCATTTCCACATCTCGACTCCTGTGCAAGGAACGAATTTGCTACGAGAGAGTGAAGCTCTTTCCAGTTCAATCGATATGTGTAATGGAATTGTGAGTATACCGGACCAGACATTGTAGAACTTTTATTGACTTTAATCTCAAACATAAGTGTTAATATAAAAAAATTACAAATAAAAATCGATAAAATGAGTGATTTTTAAGAGATTGACAAAATTCAAAAGTAATATTACGATGTTCGGAACATCTTCCATCAAACCCTACCATGATTTTGAATTAACATTTTCATTTTTACGCAGTGAAATTCTGACAGTTGGTGTCCACTGTCCTTTAGATGTAATCCGTGGTAGGAAAAAATAAGTTTATACCTGCAATCTGTATTCCCCAGTTGATTCTAAGGTGTAAAGTTAGGCTCGACATTCTTTTCTTTCCGGTATCGTGATGGAGCACCAAGCTCTGGAGTATCAGGCTTTAGTGTTTAATGATTATGAGGTCGGGTTGAAGAGAGGGATTGGTAAGGTTCAGGAGAGCCCCTTAAGAGCACGCTGCCCTGCGCACCGCTAATGGACCCACCCCACGATAAGAGGGGCGTAAAGCTGCGTTTGGCCATTAGTCTCGTTTCCGACGGCTCGCTTAGAGATCGAAATAACTTAAGTTCTTGGCATTCTAGCTTGTATATTCCAGTGAAGGAGAATGTGTAGAGAAAGAAAAATAAAGAAGGAATTTAGTAGAAAAAAAAGATGGCAAAGAAAGAGACGAGAAAGTGGCAGAAAAGATCCATCTTTAAAAGATTCCTCTCTAATAACTACTTAGGTTTACTTACAATTCAGATAGTGTTGATAATGACTTTACTTTTGTCACATCATCGATCAGCGTTGCTTTCTTCATTCAGTATTTTCTCTTAGATTACATAAATTCCTTGACAAGCCATTGCTCTTTGACTAATGCTATCTCGATGTACTCCCATAGTATTCTCTTAACTTGGAAGATGTTTTTATTTTTATCTGTTACCAAATGGTTTATCATGATGATCACATTCTTTATTTCTCTATGTAACTAAACATGCAGATCTGTGAGTGTGTACCGTCAATGCAATTAGTAATATTACTTTGTTTTATCACCAAATGATAAGGTATTACGTTTTCAACGCGTATAAGTTTATACATTTTACAATCGAATTATGTATTTTAACTTTTACAGTGTGTTAATGTATTTTTTTGTATACCAGCATTATAAACGAGGTTTTCTGTTGCAAGAAATCGTTCATAAAAGGGCCTTTTACAGCACAAATGATGACGTATTAGGTTTTACGGCACGAATGATTGCGTCATCACACATTCAGCCAATCGCGAAGAGAGAATCTTGGGGGGGTAGCGGCACATGGAACAGCCGACCACTGTTTTCTCGAACAGATGTCAAGCACCCGAGACGTCAGAAGAAAGTTGTTTCGCGAAATTAAGTTTGATTCTCTTGTAAATTTATAATGCTGTTATACAAAAAAATAGCGTATGCAACTCGTTTATAATGTTGCTTTATTGCATTCGTACAAATTTGAAAACTCGCTCCTAACGTCGCTCGTTTTCAAAACATGTACTCATGCAATAAAGCTTAACATTATAAACTAATTGCATAATAGTAGTTCCCAACCTCTTGAAATTACAAAGAATTTTACATTCAATGGAGTAAAAGCAACCACTTCAATATTGATTGTCCACGATAATTAATCATATAATCAGTTTTTTTAATATTAAAGAAAGACAAATTATCTAAAATAAGACTAAATTTGTTTTGGTTAATTCGCCAAATTTGCGACGGTTCAAATTTTCTTCTAAAATTGTGAGTGGGTCTGAGGGAGAGGCATATAAATCAAACGGTTAGGTGATCTGTACCGGATTCGTCTGAACATACGAAAAAAGAAAGAAGGAAGAAAAAAAGTTTTACTATCTGTAGAAAGAAAATCACTTACAAGCCAAGTGCCTGGTGCTTCACAGCGCTTCATCAATATAATTTAGCAACGTAACAAATCGGCTCCCCAAATGTGCAAACAGAGAGCTCCAACAATGCCCATGTGCGCACGAGCGCGACATGTAGAGCGCGCGACGCGCAGCAATTAATTCAGATGCGATAAGGATAATATCAACATTTTTAAGTAACTTAATCTGAATGTGATGTATTTAGGTTGTTTGTCAGCCGGATCAGAGTGGAGCCGAATGGAGTTTGTGTTTTCAGTTCATGCGCAGCAGTGAAGAACTAAAGGTCTCGTGTTTGAATCCTGGCCTAGGGAAAATATTTTTCTTTTTTCGAACATTCTTGTAAGTACACAGCACAAGACACCATTGAATCATACGAGTGCCATTTTCCTTCAAACTTTTATATTTTCAAAACTTATGTTAATGATATATGATTTTTTAAACTCTCGGGAGTGTTGTGTAAATTTTTTTTCACGAGAGTGACGGATAGTATTTGCAATATGATAATATTAAGTAACCCCAACAATTAATCCGAGAAAAGATGTGCTGCTGTTTTACTGACAGTATATGCACCACCAATTCTCATTTATAACACAATAACTATTCTGTGAAACTGAATCTTTAGGGGACGTGCTGGGGCCTGCCTACCAGGCTACCAACACACTAATTCAGATCAGATTTATTTTTATATGAGTAGAGCTCGGAAGTTTGGCAAAATTCCTTTTTTATTTTCACGATTTTATTATTGTTAACAATAGGAATCACTTAATTGTAATTTTGGAGTTGTTTCAATAGATTTTCATTTTGCCTTTTTGCCTACTTTACCTTACAAGTATGATGCCTATTTTTGGCATTTTGTCTTCTTTTGCCGTTTTCTTCCTTTTTCGTCATTATTTTCCTTGTTTTCTCCTGGCACTGATCTCGATGAAGCTGGAAACATTCCTGACATGCATGGACGTATTCTTATATTCTGTATTGGACGTATTCTAAGGCACGTTCGTATTCTGTATTTCTGTGGAAGAGGAGGCTCCAGTTTCAGGTAGTGTTAAAAATATAAATGAGAAAGGAAGATAATACCAGTCAAGATTGTTTTTTATTTTTTATTTTTTACTGAGATGCGGTCTGGCTTTGTCCACTCACGAGGAATTCTTTCTTCTATTTGAGTGTGGCTTCCACTCCCTTTTTATGATAGAGTTGTATGTACTATATGGCTCCTTCTCGGAGCTGGAGATTACACACGTGTGGAAAACGAAAACTACAATCCCGTTTGCACTGATGCCATTTCAAGATTCAAACTGAATTCACAATAGCATTTTCATGAGACAGCGTCGCGAGTAAAATAGATTCTTAATCATCATACCGGCTGATCGTGTGCAATCAAGATTGTTATTAAGAAATGATGTTTCCTTCCACGTAAGTGCTAATGTAAATTTTAGAGTAGTTTAGAAAAAGTGAATCATTTCAATTGTTAATTTTTTACAACCATTGCATTTAAATGGGGATTTTTCATAGTTTAAATGCTTTTTACGCCCCTTCTTTTGCCAGAATAAATGCCTTTCTTTTTGCATGCCCTTTTAGTAAAATTAATGCCTTTTTGCCTCCCTATTCTTCCTAAAATATATACATGAACTTCGGGGCTCCAGACATGAGAATAAACGAGTGTTGTCATTGGTGACTAATACATAGTGAAACGTGAGGTGTTGCATATACCGCCGGGGCTAAGACTGGATAGCACCTTGCAAATGTAGTAGATTGGAATGTCATCTTGGACTGTCGTGTTCGACTGTTGTCTATCATGTGTGTTTTGCCTCGCTCAGGATTTGTGGTTACGTTGATCGCCCATCCGAGGAACCAGGACGTGCGCGGCTTGTGGAGCGTGTATTCGGGTTGTAGGGTGAACGGTGTCCGTAGGAAAAATGCTTAAGAAACTAAAGTTTGCTAATTAAATAATTCCGATGGGAAGTTCGTCTTCTGTGAGGAACGCAGTTTTCTCCTTTGCGGAACCGCCGCCGGTGCGTCCGCGGCGCCAGGCGCAACGCGGGAGTGGGGGGACTGCGTGCGGTGTGGGGGGGAGGGGAGGGGGAGGGGAGGGGAGAGGAAATCCGATCCGACCGCCAGGGAAGCGCCGCTTTGCCGCAGCCTTTGCGGCGGCCGCAGAGACACGAGCAGTGGGTGGAAACAGACCTAAAAGCATCATTACTTCCTTCTCATTCTTTCTTTTCTTTTTATTTTATTTCCAAGAGAGAATTTTATCATACATTCTAACATATATTAATAAAAGTAATGCATGAAATGAATATGTTCGCCGTATTGTTCTTTCAAGCATTGTGCTTAATTTCAACATTAATATTTATAGGGAGTGAATATTATAATGTCAATTGTGCGAGTAACTCCCATTTTCGCTTGGAAATACATTAGTTTGAACGTGAACAGTATTCGATCTGCAAATTATTACGGCTAAAAGCAGGAGGCTTTTAACAGTGCGAGTTGTATCTTGAGATATTGTCTGATTCGTATCCCTGGGACAGGCGCGGCTCGTCATTAAAGGCTGAAAGGCGGAGCCTCTCCTATAGAAATCGCCCGCAAAAGAAATTGAAAAATATATTTATAAATGTATTTATGTATTAATAATGGATTTCTGAGTTGTATTATAGAACAATCATATCGAAACTTTTGTTTATAAGTTCGATAAGCGTCGTCCGTTAAGCTTTAGAAGCTGTGACAAGGGAAGACACAAGCGTTAGGCTCCCACTTCTTTCCACCATAAAGTCTGTAAAACGACGAGGCGTGACGTCATGCATTCACTGCACAGGCTAAACGGGCGGGCAAAGGCTGTGGACAAGCAGCCTTCAAGGGTGGGGCATAGGGTCTGAAGATCGGCGTGCTCACCAGATAGCATTACTGTGCGAGTGCAGCTCAGCGAGTAGCATAGAGCTTCAACTAGTTTTCCCAATATGCGGTAGGAGCGCTACTCTGTTATGCGTGTATCGGAAAAGGTTTTGATTAGAAATACAACGCATGCAATGTGATGCAATGCATTTGTAGCCTTCCCCATTTTCAACACCACGAGCCGCGACTGCCCTGGGAAGTTCTCGATCCACTTGCTCGTTCGTGTGCTTGCGCCGCGCGCCCTTCGTCCATTGGGGACCAGTGCGCGACGTCGCGGCGGCGCAGGTGACACACTTGACGCGGCCAAGGCCACTCGCTCCGCGCGCGTGAGGAGAACGACGAGCGCCCCCCCCCCGGACTCATAGCTCACGTGGCGCACTCAGTCCAGCCGAACAGTCGCGAAATGGATCTTTGTTAAATAAAAGAACGCATGCTATTATATTGAAGATTATTTTTGTAGGGTATATATATAATTACTAGACATCGGATGTTTAGGCACTAAAAAATCGTCTTTTAGGCGCCTAAAAAGGCACTGAAAAAGTCAAGAACAAGGAGAAAAAAGGCACTGTCATAAGTTACATACACAATACAATCGAAAAATTGTATTTTTTGTCTATATTATTTTGTAAACTTAAATGCACAAAACCTGTTCGTATATTTTAATGTAAAACTAGATTTACATATTTACAACTCTTTACATTTTATCCTTAGTAGTTTCTATTAACCAGTAATATTTACATATTACCAGTAACTTTTCAAGGATCACAATTTCAAATCTGCGATGACTGTGAGACAAAATCAGTTTGAATGCGAACAAGGATATCTGAACGATGTGACAGCGTATATTTTAGCAGTCCAACACTAGCAACACTGAAACCTTCTGGGAATTTATATTTATTTCCACTTAACATTTCGGTTCCCTCGGTGTATTGTCAATCGTCCATGTTCTCAGATCATGGCTGGTATTTATGAAAGAGGGAAATGGAGAAAAATCAGTTGGTATACTTTCAGGAATTCTCTCGTAATTTTAAATTTCAAGACGTGAATTTAAGGTTTCGTAATGAATGGTCACGTTGGACCATCGCCGATTTTCCGGTATCTTAGCATTGTATATAAATATAATAAATAAAAGGCAAAAAAAGTCCTAAAAAAGGTATTTATACAAAAAATAGGCATTTATGCTAAAATAAGCAAAAATAAGCATTATAAAACTTCGTCATGTCATAATTTGTCATGATTCGTGGACATATATTATCAGCCTTTGCATAAGTTCTCTAGAAAAAAATAGGCATTTCCCTAAACATCCGATGTCTAATAATTACTTTATCGATACATTTTATGTTTCACAATTTTTTCTTGTGTTCCTTATTTTTATTTTCCCTGCACTTTTCCCATTTTAATTTTTTTCTCTATGCCTTTTTTTGAGGGGGGCTTTTGCCCCCCTCTCTCTGGATCCGCCACGTGGCGTATTCGAGATTTAAACTTAGAGCCGTCGTTGTTTCCAATATCGCTGTGGGCGTGCATCCATATCCCGTGTGTTGCCGGTCATGGGAATATCGCTTAGTGTTGATATTGCTGTTGATACGTAGCATCTGCATTGACCAATTTCTGCATGCAGAAAAAGTACTGGCGTATAGAACTGAAGACAGAAGAAATACTTAGCAGGTGGAATAATGAATACGGTTAATCCTTCAGTATATTCCGAGTTCGGGTGGGAGCAGAAATTCATTTCTATAGGGGCAGAGAATGTGAGGAACATAGACGACTTCCTCCTAAAGGAAAAATAAACTAGAAATAAACGTAACTTTCCTTTTATTCTTCTCCAAAGGAAGCAGATAAACACGGTTTGAGGGATAATTTGTGTTAATATATACCCATTTATCTACAATAATGAAGAACTTGTTAAGGGGAACCCCCACTATCCGACGGTAGGTCGACGCCGGATCTCGCCATCGGAGGAAGATCACCGCCATCTCCCGAGAGAAAAAAACATGCACTACACTAACGGGACTAATGACCAAAGCAGTTGACACGTCCGGAAACGAAAAATCAATCAATCAATCAAGAACTTGTTACTTTACAAAGATATTTAGGGATGGAAATAACTATGGGAAATCAGAGGAAATAAAATAGGTTATTCACCATTGAATAATCAATGATCTATGGTAAATCATACACAATCATTTACTTACGTTGCATTCAGCAAATTCCTTCAAACTAGTTTTATTGACGAAAAAGAAAAATGTCTGCATTTATATTTTTTCAATATTTTGAAATTAATTTTGTGTACACAGGTTTATGTGAGGAAGTTACTACGGACTTTTCACTGCCATTCTCTCTCTCTCTCTCTCTCTCTCTCTCTCTCTCTCTCTCTCTCTCTCTGTCACCCTCTATGTGTCTCTCTGTCCCTCCCCCATCTCACCCTCTTTCTTTTTGTCAGTACTTTTTTCTATTCAGACTATTTTCCCCATTTTATGGTCAAAAGACCCATCTTATCTGAAACCTGATATCTCAAAAAGTTTGAAGTACTGTACTCAATAACGCGTAAATAAAACGGGCACAATTATACTCACTTGGGTCTCAAAAAAGAATTTATATTTTTGAATAGAAGGCGTAAATATTTCGAACTGAAAGTAAATATTGCAATATTCTAGCGTTTTAGATTTCAATGTCTTGAAAGAAGTCGTTCGTAAACAAATTGGATACTAAAAAGTTATATCTGGAGTGTACTACTGCAGTGGACTACGGATGTGAAGACGTACGTTTTGACAAAAGTACAGGAGTCGTTTTGGAGCTTTTGAGATGTCGTGGCGAAGAATATTGAAAATTTCCTGGTCAGGAAGAATTTCTAGTAGGGTGATTTTAGAAAAAGTAATGAAGTAACTAAAAACTATTTGGAACAGAAAAGCAACATTATCAGACAAATAACAAATTGTTAAGCACTATTTTTGACTGCAAAATATAAAAAGAGGAAGAGGGGCCCTACAATGAAAACCTTAGAAGATTTTAAAGAAGAACCAAACTTCACTAACTATACAGTGGCGAAGAAAATAGTGGAGAATAGAATGGCAGTCTTCTGCTTAATACGTGTAGCCAGCTGCATCTACATACCGCCAGCGCGGAGTGAAACTTGCTGAGGAGCGGACAAGACTAGTTCAGAACATGCAGGTCTTTGCCGGCCGGATCCGATGCGGTCAGACGAAATGGGCTAAGGACAGCACGGAGGTCACTCACAGACCCGCATCGTAGACATACGACAAATAAACATTCTAACTCCATCTCAAAGGTCTGAAGGAGACAGTAATTGATTTAAATTTACAAGTTTATCGTGTTTAAAAAGGGGTTATCGACGTCTGTCCGAAGAGTCGTGAAGTTTGCAATATACCAGATACTCATTCTTTCGCTGAATCCCTTTTGTTTTAAAATCGTGCCTTCATCCAGAGTGCTTAGTAATCTTATTTGAGTTCACGGAATTCGAAAATTGGGTAAACGAGGAAAGATATGTCATGATAATATTGCTCCTCGCTGTCACTTTTATGTTTGGATCAGGCGCTCTTTACCCTTTCATTCGCGCCTTCTCGGAGATAATAACAGCTGTCTGCTTGCTATAACGACCTTCTGTTTTACAATTTTTATAAGGTTCCTTGGTGAAGGAGACGGCGAACTTGAAAGTTTCATTCTAATTTCCTTGGTTTAAATGTTCGACCACTCAAAATTCGACCAGTTCTACCGGTTTTCAGTAATTCACCTACAGTTAGAAAGAAATATGAAATGCTGCATAAACGATTAACAAACTACCGTTCTGCGCTATGGAGCACAACGACATATATAGAGGGGAGACAAATGGGTGATGGATACTCGAAAATGGAACAATGAGATTCAAAAACCAACACAATTCTCAAGTTAGAGTTAACTAGATAAATTTATTTTTAGGAATTAAAACACTTTAAAATATGTTTATCAAAAGTTGAATTACTTATCCGTTTTTACTACGAGAACATTGAGATTCAGAGTAACGGCTTTGCTGGAGAGAGAGTGTGTGCAAGTGACCTCTTCTACACTCGTCTAATTTTCTGTTTAACCTTCGCTCCTTTGCTTATCAATATATAAACTTCTATTCCCCTAATTATGTCAGAAAGAGTGCAGATGATACAAGTCTTATGATAATGAAGTTCATATTGCGGGATCAGGATTTGTGGGTTATCTGTTCAAATATTATATCTAAACATGAAATATTTTCTTATACTTTTTTTAAATTTTTTAAAATTTTTTTTTAATTTTTTTTTTTAACCTGGCATTTGACGTAAATCAGCTGTTGACGGTTTCGTCCATTTGGGAGCTTAAACGTCACCACAATAACGTCACCATGATGTCGTTTTAGCTCTCGATTGGATGACACCGTAACAGCTGATTTACGTCAACTGCCAGGTTAGAAAAACCAAAGTATAACTCGCCTGATGAACGGCACTAATAGTGCCGTATTCCTATTGTTCAGTAGAGAATTCTAAAAATATTTTTATATAATTATAATATTAATAATATATAATATAATAAAATATTAATATATAAATAATATAATTATAAATAATTTTGTTAAATACCCAGTGTTCTTATAAAAGTAAGTTTTGAACACGTAAATATATTAAAATAGGTTATGATCATAATGAGGGTTGGGAAAAATATTGTATATTTAGTATTTAAATACTTCGCCCACATACTTTGTAAATAAGTATTTAAATAAATACCCAAAATTCATTAGGTTTTGATTTGCAAATACGTATTTAAAATACTTCAAATATTCAAAATACAATAAATGTAGTAATTGTGTATTATATCATTTTAATTGCAACATTGTATTGTAATTGTCAATCACAATAAATTAGTTATTGACAGCCAGTATTTCTTTTTTGTTTATACACATACTTTATGTATTTAAATACATCTTCAAAATAAATGTCCAAAAAACTCATAAATACAGTTTTCAAATATAAAATGAATTTCAAATACCAATATTTAAATATTGCCCAAACCAGACTACAATACTATAAAATATTATTCTGTAATTTAGGCTCTTATAACAAAATTTTGCTAAAATTCATAACTATCTATTGCACCTGAACCTTTGTATCAAATGCTTGTGAAGGAAAGTTATTATACATCAATTATTGGCTTTGGGATATCGATTAGGCCCGACGATTTTCTCACAACGGAGGAGGTGGTCGAAAGGCTTTTGAATATTTGATTATCATTGACAGACCAAAACAAGAATTACACTTCATTAATTAGTTTTCATTCTTCTAATCTGAGAAATATTTATCCAAAATTATCGGCTACACTAATATTCTTTTCATCTGTATTCCAAACCTATGAGAAGAACGCATAATTGTTGGTCAACTAAAGATTCACGGACGGGAGCAATCAATTTCCAGTAGAGGCATTTTGTTTCTAACGCACACTTTTCCTAAACCTGCTCACAGTTGCAAGCATTCTATTCAGAATTCATACTAGTTGACTTAACTCTTATGGAATGATACTGATAGAATATAATACGAAATATTTCTAGAAATACATTAGAGGGTTCCCTTTCGAATTGTATTTTAAAGGTTACTACTTACAATAATACGGCTAATAGACAATATTTTATATTTCTTACAACAAAATAACGAGAAAATTGAATATTATTATGAATACTGACATCAAGTGCAAATAACCAGTAAAATTATAAATCATGCCACACATTGAGAAGAATTCTGGTGATGATACTAAACTTGATGGAAAATATTTTTGTACAATCAAAAAGTTATCAACATTTTCCAGATATTTTCGATCAATATCAAAGTAATTTGGTAATTAGCATTTTACGGAGTAGCCTATACATTTTCTTTCGAAAATTGAGGTTAGAATTTGACCTAGTCAGTCGATAAAATTAGGTATTTCTATACTCGGCTGAATCGTCTGTGATAAAATACAGTTGCTCCAAGAGGTTAAACATTCTTTAGTAGTCTCGTTCAAATTTCACCTCTTGTCATTTAATTTTTGTATCGATGAAAAACGATAGGTGAGTATTGCTGAAGTAATTAAATTCTAGTGATAAATAAAGAATGTTCACTTTGTAGTAAGTTATTTGTGTATTGCGCAAACTTCAAGGTTACATCGTGAGGCCACAACGTTTAAGAATTAATGTACAAGGAAGTTGGCAACTTGTGTTGAAAATAGCAAGAGAAACTTCATCTCTACAGAACGGAATCTCCAGAGCAGGCTTCGTTTCTATTATGAAAACTAAATCTCTATATGTTTTAACCTGTTGAAATTAAATAAATGGTATAATTTTCATATTATATATTACATTATAGTATTATTAATTAGCTGTTTTTAAATAAAAAATCACTCTTTAAGCAAATCACCATCAGCAAATATTATATCATTATTTGCATCAGACACTGCATACCTGCGAAAACACCTTCTTTTAAATAAAAAATTAGAAATAATATACCCCCCTGACTCCTTCCCCTGACTCGCCTCTCATTTCCCCGCGAAATCTAGAAAGGGGTGCACACTTGCGAGCTGAAACGGCACGAGGCGGGGGATAGTGACTTCATATGAAAATATGTTTGCCAGATTTGCTCTTTCAAACAAACGAGTTTTGAATTATGATTTTACTCTTTACTCTTTACTATTTTTATTATTATTATTATTATTATTATTATTATTATTATTATTATTATTATTATTTCATATTTTTCTCTTTTTATATTCTACCTTGCATGAACATTTTTGGCTAGGGACAATAATATGTTTCAATGGCAAATTCTTTTCTTGTATTCGTTTTTTATTATGTTTTATTAATTCATTTGTTGTTGCAGTAATGTAAAAAAAATTAACAAGTCTTTTTAAGTTAACAATTCTCGCTCTTTTTACAATCCGTTGTCTAATCCTGAACGTGGGAAGTTAATGCAATTTTTGCACTGTTAAGAAAACACGATGATAAAATCAAGATACTTTTTATTCAAAATGTTTCATTTTACTTTCAATTGACAATGACAACTACCGAGGTCATTAGTCCCGTAAGTGTAGTGCAGGTTTTCATTTGGAGGTGGCTGTGATCTTCACCCACTGGTTGGCGAGATCCGGCGCCGACCTACCGTCGACTAGCGGGGTTTGCCACAATCAGGTATCTCCCACCAGCGGTGCATCGCCCCAGCCGGGACAAGTTCTAAGTCCCCGACCGGTATCCCAGCATATGTGGTAGTGTAGTGCATTTTAGTGTGTGTGTGTGTAATGGATGAGGATATGACAAGGAAGAGGAAGGAAAGATCGCGCGCGGTCCGTGGCCCGTTTGTTAGGATTCGGCTCCGGCATTCGCCTGGTGTTGTTCGGAGAAACCCGGGAAACTACCGATCAGAACAGCCGGCCGCTGGAGTTCTCCTCCGGATAGCGACCGAATTCGACCTAGCTGAAAAGCTAATATCGAAAATCCTGCCGCCGTCAGGATGGGAGCCTAGGACCTCCAGGTTAGAGGCACTGCAGTGACATTATTTGATGCACTGAGCCACAGCTCTCGGTTCTGATTGATGTATTATTACATTTTAATGGATAATGTCTTTGATTTAGTGGAGGAAACAAGAATTAATATAGATAAATTTAAGGCAATAAATGACATCTGCCTGCTCTAAAAGACTGTGATGTACCGCCACTCCGGAGCCATTTGTACAATCCTTACTTTTTTCTGGCCAATTTCTCTGCTCACCGTGCTCACGAACTCTCGTAAACTAGTTACTTTGCCCGCGACCTTGAAATGCCTGCTCTCCGACGTGGTTCAGTGCTTACTTCGCCATGGTTCAATACTTTTGAGCGAAAACTACAGTTCGATATCGTAAACAATTTACTAGAAATTACTGGATAAGATCATCTTCGACGCTTCACTCATACACTACTGAATGTAACCAACTAAAACAACTAACAATACCAAGAGTAAACTTCGAAAGGGACACGGATCGTAGTCGCCGTTAGGTCTCAATATTTTATTCTCTATATAAAAATGTTGATAGTTACAAAGTGGTTAAAAGTAGTAT
This sequence comes from Teleogryllus occipitalis, assembly GCA_011170035.1. Classification (NCBI taxonomy): domain Eukaryota; kingdom Metazoa; phylum Arthropoda; class Insecta; order Orthoptera; family Gryllidae; genus Teleogryllus; species Teleogryllus occipitalis. Next base: position 26,764 of record BLKR01009622.1, read on the forward strand.
CCGAAGTTGACAATATGATGAGCGCAATACTTGGGCTCGAGCGAAAACTTTGGCCTGAGTCCTCATCCTTACCTGACCATCCATAGTTTGTCATTGCTTTGAGGGATGACAGCAAGGGTAAGCACGATGGGTGATAAGGTACGTGGCTAGATGGTAAGTCAATCATATCACAATCACACGGTGAAAATCACACAAAAAAGTGCTTCGCCAAAAGAGCTTGTCCCGATTGGGGCGGTACTCCGTTGGTGTGAGATACCTGGATGAGGAAAACCCCAAGCCGACGAGGTTAGCGCCGGGGGGGGGGGGAGAACACCGCTACTTTCCGTGATAGAAACAGAGGCGCCCGGAAACAATAGGCCTCCAAGCCAATAATCAAATGTAATGCATCTGGCTGATGACGCGGCCATGTGAATTTGAAACGCGTCTTTTGATTATTGGGCGTTCTTTACAGGAAGTCCCTACAACATTTTCATTTTCTGCACATTCAAAAAATTAAAGCAAAATGTTAATTTAGAGTCGTAGGCTTCTATTTTAAAATAAAAATTGCTAATACTGTTATAAAAATTGATGAATTCCGAGTTTCATCAAATTGTCCGAAATTTGAAAAATTGGAAAAGTTAAGAATTTCCCCCTTCCCCTCGGAAAACTACTTAAAGACAGAGATATTATTTTAATGAAATCTGTTCTTCAAAATTTCAGATCTTTAAATATCATGTACATTTATGGTAATTTTCGCGTAATGTTGTTTATGAAAGTATGTGAAATCGTGACAATAAAAATGCTAACAAGATATTCTTAAAAACCAAGACATTCTTATCCTCAGTATGAATAAAGTCACACTTACACGACTGATACATTATATTAATAGCGTCATTCCATTGGACATAAATATAAACTTCCTGGACGAATGAGATTTGGAGGTATAAAAGTGAAAATCTCATTATCGGAATTATAACATGAATTTATTTTACCAGAATGCAAATTTCAAAGAAACATATTGAAGTCAATTTTGGGAACATTAAAAAAATACTCTTTAAGAATTGTGCACCTTAAATTCAAACTTTAGTACTCTTTAAGCAAAACCACGAGTGGAATCTAATGCATCAAGACCTCGTACAATTTGGAAAAACCAAGCGCATGCAAACGGACGGTAAACTGATTCGTTTTTAAAATATCACGTACAAACGTGATAAAAAGGAACTAGAACAAACAACACTTTCATGGAATCATGGTCTTCAAAACGCCGAAATTTTTTGAATTACGAAATTCGGGTTTTAGTATTCTTAAAATGCTTTTTTAGCATACCGTATTTTCGTAAATTTGAGAAATTAAATCTGTCGCTCAGGGAAAAATTCAGGTATTTTCATTTAAGAAAATATTTTTGTTTTGCACCGGAAACAAAATGATTGAACCGGGAAAAATTAATAGTAATACTGAATTGAGGAGAGATGAGCCTAGCAAATATTTATATTTTCAGGGACAAGAAGTTTTTGAAATATCATTAAATTAAATTACACCTATTCATTTACTATTTACCATTTTGAGGTTCTTCACTTGAAGATGCTTTAATACGATTATGTTAAAGGTTGGCATTAAATGTGTTTCCTTGAATTAACGTCAATATGACGTAACATTTTGTACCTGTCCGCCCTGCTCGACTGCTTCCTATTATAGCCTCGAGGCAGGTCTTGGGTCGTGAAGGTCTTGAAGACCGCCGCGGAGATGAGAAGGGGGTCATCTCTTGAGCCTCCTGGACGACGTTTAACGAACGGTTACTCCGAAGTGGTTTTAACGAACCGGCGGGCTTAGTCCGTTTTTATTAGATCGTTTCCAAGTGTTGCCACAGGCAAGGTCACGGCAGTTCTGCTCTCGGAACGCTTGCTCCAAAGACGCTCCGAATTACTGAGTTCTTAAGAAATGTAACATAAGCATTTATTTGCTTACTTTGTTTCCTCGGACCATTTTTTCATCAAAACATGTCCAAATAAATTCACTTGTCGTAGTGGTGAAGATATTTCTTTAGTAACCATAAATGTTGTTGACATACTAAGACTAGAAATTAAGTCAGTATAGAAGTTAATCACAATATTATAATAATTTTTATATATCTCTTTAAATTAAATTGATTGATTAGTAATTCCGAGCTCGTCAACTGCTGAGGTCGTTAGTCCCGTAAGTGTAGTATATGTATTAAATTAACAGTTACCATCCTCAAATATAATAAAAAATATTAACAACTATTTCTATTTTTTCTATAGTCTGTTTCTTTCTGCATCGCCAAGGAAAATTCACATACGCTTCAGTTGAATTAAACCAGATCTCAGTAGCAGATCTCAGTAGTTTTGGGTTTCTCATTTTCCGGTAAAACGAGATGAGTCAAGGCACTTCACAAAATTAGAGAGGAAAGTTAACCCATGAAAGAAAAAACTGGTAATGTGAGACGTAGTAATCCTGCGATCACTGACTGTTTTTCCGCCAACGATTTCTTGTACCTACACTTTGGAAAATGTAATTCGTATAACATATTTATGTTACGTTCACCATGCCAAATGAATTCAAAACAGTATGTTTTAAAATTAAATTTTTGATTGACAGTAATAACTTGTACTTTAAATAACGACATGCAATTAAACTTTGAGATTAAAGTCACACTAGGTAAACTTTTGAATGTGCCGATCCAATATATTTTGCATGAGCAGTGTTCCAATTCAAACCTGCGCTACTGACTGAAAAATGAAAAGAGGCAGCAGTGAAACATCCCTTAGACTGCCAATATATTGAAACATAAGACGTATAGTGCATAGTATGTGTCTGAAATTGATTTACAAGCTAGAAAGGAGGCACAAGTCATCCAAACGGCCATTTGGGCCCGATTACTTGGAGCGCGAGGAGATGAGCGAAAGATATTTTCTGCCTGGAAACATCTTCCACACTCGTATGGTAGATTCCACGCCCTTCAGCACATTAGCTCATTTTCATCAAGTTAACCAGTTCTTTTTTTCCTAGGGCTTTTATCCAGCCGACAGCCGGTTGCCCTTTACGTCCCGAAGGGACGCATATTCGACCATACAACACTTGCGGGCTCCTCTGATCTGGTGTCAGCAGAACGCGAGGCCCTCCGCGACAACACACACAAAGTCAAGGGACAAACAGCCATGCCCAAGGCGGGACTCGAACCCGCGACCCTTCGGACCGAAGCGCTTAGTCGGTTAACCAGTTCTTCAGAAGACAAACTTTCGACTTCTGTTGTCAACGGCCTGGCGCACACACAAACTTCTCGAAATCAATTTGACATGCATGGATGTGAGTGTCTTCGCACCGGCTCTTTCAACGATTTCTAGAATCCCAGGTTCTGAAATACGGTTCGTGGCACGCTATCCGATTCCCATTTTCGCCGAGTGCAGCAACGCCTACTGCAGTACTCAATATGCCATATTTTATGTCCCCGAAAAGGGAGTCTTAAGAGTAAAGCAATTTCGAACATGTTATCCCTGTTCACTAAAAACGCTTAAAATATTTAACTTATTTTATGTTGCTAGACCATATGAAAACAAGTATTACATACCCACAAATGATGTCGTAGGTGGTCAACGTTAGAAAAATGAGAACGAAACTTTTCGGTTTCTTTACTTCCGAGAGAGACGAAGAAACATCCGCGAGGTAAAGTCACACAGCTATGCCATTTTCCATCATGACATCAAAGGAGCTGCGTAATTTATTACGTCAGATTTCCATGCATTTGACTCCACGCAGGGAGAAGAAAACCGAGAGAATGATTAGACTAAATAAGAATCTTTCAAAAAATGAATTTATTGAAATATACAGGTGTCCCACCAACTGTGAACCACCCCCATAACTTCTAAACGGTTCAGGATATCGAAATGCAGCTTTGCTGAACAATGCGGAATCATGAGGCAAGGAACATGCTGTAGAAAAATTGTCTTTAATATTTTTAGTTTTTTAGAAATTTAATCGTTTCTGATTTTTTTTAATGGAACTATCTATTTTTATCACCTGCAATGGATAGACCATGAAAAGAGGAACACATTGATGTGTCATATGCTAATATTTTGGTAGTAATTTGATAGTAAATTAGACTTTCTGATATGTGATTTTGGATCGGGCAATCGTGTAGCAGCTAGGGATTGCAATCCAGCAAAGGGGGATCCCGCACTCCAGTGGGATCCAGCGTAATTTTAGGATCCGCAACAGCCTGCGGATCCGCAAACATCAAATCACGCAAATTCATTCAAATTTGCCCCCTTTAATACGCCGTTCAGTCGTTTGTTTTGCATCTTAAATTCCACGTACACGTACACATTTCCTGGTCCGCGCCAGCAGTCCGTTGTCATTTGACTCGTCGTCACGTTTTGTTTATGATATTAAAATTCGTTGCTAATGATGTCATTCTTTCTTAGCGTCTAATTATGTAGTAATCTACAAGGTAACTATCGCAACACTGAACTATTGTTGGAGTGAAAACGTTTCTATAGTCGTCTGTAATGTTTAGAAAGATGATAAAGAAAATAAACTCTTTTTTTAATACTCATATGTTGGAGTTTATTTATTTATTTATTTAGTCAAAAACTGTACGTGACGTATGGGGGAGAAAATCATCTGCGCACGCTTTCTTCAGTTTCAGAATCCCTTCCCAACAATTTAACTATTAATAGTTGAAAGATTAATAATAATAATAATAATAATAATAATAATAATAATAATAATAATAATAATAATAACAAATTTAAAAAAGCGAGAGATTAACATTTCAAAAACTAGATATTTTCGTTGCCATATTATAGAAAACTTATTTTTAACGGTAAAGAAACGAAAAGACTTGATTTTTCTGTATTGTTAACAAAATAGAAACTAACCCTAAGCTCTACTACCACTACAAGCAAAGGAACGTTCAACAAAACGTGCGCATAGTGAAGCTACATTTACGTCCAGAAGCAAATCAAGGGGCCATCTCAGCATTTGCTCAATGGATCAGGGAAACTGGACAAAAACCTGATCGTTCTACTCAAATAGAGATTTCTAATCACCCTGTTTAAAAAATGTTATTAGATATTGAAGTAAATAATTGAACGTTTTGAGTGTAGTTCACAATGGCATACTAACTTTCATTTTTGTTGTTATTGGATTAGATTCTGTTAAGAAGTTTCGAATTTTAGTTTGTGAAAATTATGATACGTTGAGTGATTCACACAATTGAATGTTTGTTTGCATTGTCACGTTTCTAAAATTATTTTTATTGCTGAGTTGAGCTTACAAGGAAGGCGTAAATGTGATAACAGAACGAAAGAATAGAATTGGGAGAAACCTTTATGAAACCATCGGATATTACATATTTTTTTTAAAAAATAACCTTCAGTTACGCGATAATATATCCACATTTAATCGACTTAGAAAGAAGAAAATTACACAGCTGGATTGATTGATTAATTGGTGATTCTGGGCTAGTCATCTGCTAAGGTCATTAGTCTCATGCGTGTAGTGCATGTGCTTTTTTAGGAGGTGGCGGTGATCTTACCTCGCTGGATGGTGAGATGAGGCCCCCACTTATCCGATGGGTTTTCCCAAACCAGGTACCTCCGATCACCGCCACACCTGGGACAAGCTCTAAGCTCCCGACCGGTCTCCCGGAATGTGTTAGTGTAGTGCATGTTAGTGTAAGTGTGTGTGTGAGGAAGGGGAGAGGATAGGACAAGGAAGGGGAAGGAAAGATCGCGCGCGGTCCTTGTCCCATTTGTTAGGTTACTGCTCCGGCATTTGCCTGGTGTTGATCGGAGAAACCAAGGGAAATCACCGATCAAAGCAGCTGGCATCTAGAACTCTCCTTCAAACAGCGGCTGAATTCTCCCTAGCTATCTAGCTAGTGTCGAAAACCCTGCCGCCGTCGGGACTTGAACCCCACGACCTCCAGGTCATAGGCACTGAAGTGACATTAGTTGATGCCCTGAGCCATCTAAGTCGGTTATGCAATTGAAAAATTTTTTTTCTAAACGGAATGTTCAACCTTAACTTTTGAAATATGTGTCCCTATTCAAATGATTTGTCCCTTGTCTTAAGTAATATAATATTCCGATGATTTAACGATATTCCGACAGAGACAGCACTTGCATGTTTCACAAGAGAAAAAAAGTCAATTGCATGAAATACTTTATATGAAACATACAACAAATTATATAACATGTGTGGACTTGCGATGAGATGAGAGATTACACGTATCTGTTCTGTTTGATCCTACATATGTTGCTTTAATATCGTATAACGTATGCCGTATGGCTCTATAAGTGCAACTTATTTTTGAACCTCTTCTACATCTTCATTGCTGAAGCTAGATTTTCATAGACATTCTTAACATTTAACTTCAACAGTTTAATATTTAAATAATTTCACGTATATTTCTCAAGAATTAGTTTTTGCGTAGATCTGTGTACAATCGGGCATTTTCCCCAAAAAATACGAAAACAATATTTTCACAAGAAACGGTTGAACATTTGCTCTTTATTTACTTTATGACTTCATTTTACACGAAATGTCTCATTGTCGAATAAACAGACAAATGTATGTTAGAAATTGTTTTTTTAATTTGAAGTGATTTTTTTTATAATTAGAAACAGTTTTAAAATTTGTTTCTTAACCGAACTTTTATTTTTTTATTACTGCTGGGAATTTCACTCTTCGTGTCTCCGTAAACCTACATAGCCCAGCAGACTCCACTGCATTTTGTGTACTAACCGCGTGCAATCAACTTGCTCCTAACCCTGGAGAAGTTGCAGATGAATTCCCTCGTAACACCCACGATAAGATGTGACGCAAATAATTCTCGTCCACAAGAAATGTTTCTTACTCTACGGCGACAAGAAAGGGAACAAGCTACCATCTAACATTAATATTTTTTCCCATACTAGGTTCGAAAGAGCGATTCGGCATAATTTTATAATTATAATTCTGGGTAGTAAATCAAGGTTATATTTCAGTTATTCAAGCGTTTGATGTATACTTTATTTTTTGTAACATTTTCGAGATTCTTTTCCTGGCGTGTTTTTCTGGATTTCCAACAGCCCTCCGCAGAGCCCTCATCCGCCGAAAAAGACCCGGTCTACTTCCCTGTAGTTTCCAGCGATAACCCCGCACCTCGTGGTATCTTCCTTCACTTCTTGGGCAACTACTTCGCCCGCTGCCCCGTCGCCCACAGCCGCGCCCCTCCTCCTCCTCCTTCTCCCCCCCCCCGCCCCCGCCTTAAGTGCCACCGCCACTCACCAGTCATCAGGCACATGAGCAGCTTATCACAAAGGGATTGTGTGCTCGGTACTGTACGAGTAGGCTGCTCTACCCAGTATGCTAGGCGCACGCCCCTCAAACACGGCCTTACACGATGCGAAGCCGCTTGTCGAGCTTTTTACTTGTAGGAAGTACATCGCGCTCTGTAACAACGATGATATAACTAAAAGATGCAACATTTGCGAAATAACGATTAAGAGATGCCGTGATGTATAACAAATAGTCTACATTCAAACGGATATAAATGTCTTTTGGTGGACCAATTGCGAGTTTAAACTTCGATTTTTCTGTGGTGCCCAACGACATTAATTCATAGTTACACCTCCTGCCTTATAAAATGAATCATTTTCCGCACATTTTTGAGGCCACGAGCCCCGTTGAGAAGGACGCTCGCGAATTATTTAAATAGATTCATTTTATGAAACAGGAGGTGTAACAATGACCTTCTCTCATCGGCCACTACAGAAAAATCGAAGTTTAGAGATACGACGTTTTTCGTTTTCATCACACGAGCTTATTACTGATATTCCCCCCAAATTCTGCCACTGTTATCGTCGCGGTGTGACATTATTGTGATTGTAGTCGAGGTGCAATTCACGTGAGAGTTGTCGGGGTTCCCCGCCGCCATTTCCCGCGTGCGCCGCCGCCGCCGCCGCCGCCGCCGCCGCCGCCGCCGCCGCCGCGGACAAAGGCGCGTGAGTCAGCGGTTCGCAGCGCCGCGGCGCTGGACGCCACCCAGGCCACACCGCGCTCGCGAAATCCGACCCACCCCGCGACTTACTGTTTCCCAATCGAACTGGATTGTCATGCAACGCGCGTGTTGCGACTCCGCGAGGAAAACTCATCTGCGGTCATTCTGCAAAGAGAATGTCGCGGAAAAAGCATTTCAACTGCTACAACTTGATGAATTTATTACCATCATGTCGTGAGATCAGTAAAACGACATTTTTTTTAGGGTAGGTAATAGTTTACATTAAAAATATTTTAAAATTATAACTACTGTAAAACAAGCAAGCGTCTTCCCCACTGTCCGAATTATCATGTATTTTAGCTTACAATTTCAGTTCCTTGTAGATAAAACGAAAGGCGTTCTTTCAACGTATCAAGGTTTCAAGAACTGATTAGTAGTAATTAGAGGCTATAAGAACTGATATTAAAAAACAAGTTAATTATTAGCGTGCAAATCGTAAGCGTTCCTCAAGAAAAACTGATCAGTTCCTATTCGGCGTGAAACTTATCACATGCCTTTCCATATCGCTAATAATAATAGTAACGATGGAGTGTTTAGCAATGTAACTGGAGCCTGAAAGTAACTGCTTTTTTCTGAGTATGTCCCTTCACTCGGACCTTTTTTTGCCTATCTATCTCCGGTGGTGCGTGGTGGTTGCGTCTTGAAATGCAGTGAAAGGTTTCGGAGAAACAAAAAGTGAAAAAAGAGGCTAATGGCGAGAATGACCGCTGTTGGTCGCCCAGAGAAAACACTTTTCCACGCAGGTGTACATTCCCTTCATGGCCAAGGTGCTGCTCTTCCCGACGAAGTAGCAATTAAATACTACTGGACTTTGAGGATGGGAAGCCCAAAATGAAAGTGGCTTACATTCTTTGTATTTTAAGAGCATACTTCGAAGTCATCGTATTTATCTAAATTTTATTCCAATGTCAAAAAAAATTAAAACAATACCTGAGGATACTAAAATAATATTGTTGACAATATAAATCAGAGATTTCTTTTCGAAGATTCTCTTATCGACTACACACTTATCCACACCACTATGCTCCAAAAAAGTCAACGCCAAATACAATTGGGTTCACTAAATACATATACGATTAGCTGCATATACATTATTTTATCTCCACCCCGCTTTTCGGAAATTGAGGGCTCTATTCGAAAATTTAATACGATTGATTATGAACATGTATATACTGGAATGTTTCCATATATTCCAAGGACTAGGGAGTAAATGAACCCAAATAGACACTAGTTGTACATGTGTCATTATTTTGATTCATGAATATTACAGAAAACCTATTAAATAGTGGAGTCATTGTTAGGCGTTTTATGTCCTAAGTTTTCTTTGCACTGCAAAAGTCAACCAACGAAGTGAAATGCGTATAAAATATTCCAAACAATTTGCAATTTACTTTTAGTTCAGACCAGTAATACAGTCCATGAAATATAATGCAGACTTTTTTGACAAATTGTAAAGGAAAAGAAAAATGTTCCATTTACTACAATACATTGTATTATTTCGATGTGACAATTTTTTTAATATTCCATACCTTGCTCTTTTCCACTTTGATTAACCCGCTGTAAACGAGCATGGATATTACAAATATTAATAACAGCCCTGTCGGCAGATCGAAGTTTAACGGGATATCATGTGTAAGTTTTATATTAAATTATATGTTAGGTACTTATTAATTTTCCAGAAATGAATCCAAAGTTTTAATTCCCTTTCCGCAAATGTATACTACATCCAGTAATCTAATCATAAAAAAGAAAGTGTTTATGAGAAATATATAAATGAATATTTCATATATTTTATTGTCACGCAAGATGGAAATATGTTCAAATTCCTAGCTTTTCCTTACCATGCGTTCTCACTCTCTTCTTTCATCCACTCTTTCTTATCCATATTAACGTTCTAAAATTAAAAAAAAAACTTGATTGTGATAATCCTATTCTGTTTTTATGTATTTCATAAGCTAAAAATATTTTTGGGCAAATATGGAGTATTGTAGGCATCGATTAAAGAAACGATGACAAAATTGTAAATTTTAGGTATGTTTATTCTGCCCCTTGCCATTGTCTGGGGAGAAAATTTTGATTTTCGAGGACGCAATTCACAAGATTTCCAGAGTTTCGGGTATTTCCTAACGAACATCCACGCATATAATTATTCTATACATTGTTCTGAGGAATTGCAAATTACATGAATATGCGAAGTCACTTAGCAATTATACCACGCAAGGTTCGCCGAACCATAGACTTGACGAAGAAGAATACACTGATGCACTTTCTTCATCTGAAATGACGCGTTTCAACCTGATCTGCTGATGCGTTCCTGAATAGACATTGGACAGACCTTATTATGATATACCGTTTCGATTGACGTCCGCTCTCTGTAAACGCTACAACAGCGGGTGACCGCCTAGAAGGCCCCGGCGCCTGGGGGGAGGGGGAGTGGGGAGCGCGCGTGTGTTGCGGCGCAGGGCGCTCACCGTAGGGGCCGTCCGCAGCGCCCGCAGCGCCGCCCGCCGTGGCCGGGCCCGGGCCCGGGGCCGTGGCCGCCGCCGGAACTGCGCCTCCGCCGCCGCCTCAGGGGCTCCGCCGCCTCCTCCGCCGCCGCCGCCACCTCGAAGCCGCCCGCGCCGCCGCCGCCTCCGCCGGGCATCGCCGCCGCCGCTGCCACCGCCGCATGCCTACGCCGCCGCCGCCGCGCCAGCACTGGCGGCGGCGCCGGCGACCACGACGACCGGCGGCGGCGGCGGCGATGGCGGCGGCGGCGGCGGCGGGTGAGGCGGTCGCGAGGCGAGGCGCGGCGCGGCGAGGCGAGGCGAGGCAGGGCAGGTGCCCGCCCCCGGCGAGGACGCGAAGGCGACTCGGCGCGGTGCGGTGTGAGCGGCCGCGCCTGGAAGCTCGCCTTGGGCCGCGGCCGCCGCCGCCGAAGACGGCAAGCGGAGCACCTGGGGCCACGGGCGCGCGGTGCCGCGCTGTCTGCCGGGCGGCGGAGGGAGTGGGGGATTCTGTGCGTCCTGCCGCGTGACGCCCACCCGCGTCCGGGTATGATCTTGGAACATTGTTTCGGCCTAGTAATTGGCGTTTGGTGCTTACACAGGGAGAGTGCGCTCTGTCGGTAGGAAATCCAAGTTTTCTAGAAAGACGTACACCGCTGGAGAGCTTCGTAGGGAAGTGAAATATTCTGCCGCTAAGAAAATCATTTTGGGCGATGCACCTTGTTTCGTAAACGCCCCATTTCACCTTGAAACACTTATTGTGGATACAGTTCATTTTCAATTTGTTAGTGAGATCGTCACAGAAGGAATTTGGAGTATCCTGTTCTGACGCTAGATTTCATTCATCTACTATTAACAGTTTACTTAAATTCTGAATCCACCTAGATTGGCGTACAAGAGAACACAGAAAGAGAACACAAGAAATGAGAATCATCGTATCATATTATTGGTAAAAACCAAAGAACACGCGAACGAAAGAGAACGAAACGAAAGAGACAATTTGGATATCTTGAAACTATTCCTATCTTTGCTAACAAACAACATTGGGAAGCCATATTCCGAGATTCGAGACGTGAGAAATGTCATTCAAAAGGGCACATCTGACCAAAATAATGCTGGCATAATTTATTATTGATTCAGTGTTCATTTATTACGTCTTCTTGCAATGAAGCGATGTATGTACACTTTTCTTCACAGATAATCAGCTTTTTTATGACTCAAAAGTGCGTATGACTCAGTGTCTGATCTTGAATACCAAGGAATTCCAGAGCGCAGTTGACTGTTACTTTCCGTATTAGATTTTTAAAAACACAATTTTTCTGTGTGAATATTTCTTTTAGTTCACCACGGAATAATATGACGATGTTCATGTCCATCTTGCTTCATTTTAATATGTTGTATTTACTGAGGTATTATAAATTCGCAAAAATCAAGCTATAGATTTATTATTTCTATGCAAATATTTAAGCCATGTCGTGTGTACAAATATTCACCACAGCATTTGAACTAACAAACAAAATCTCGCAAACTAGATAATAGTCGGGTTGTTAACAGAAATCCTGGAATATTCAATCTATAACTTACCATCTTTATTGGTTGTACACATATCGCCGATGCTGTAAATTACTTGTAATGCGAAACTGAGAAGTAGACAACTTTTTACTTTCTCGCTTCCATAAGAAGAGTAAGCATTGTAGGCCTCATCGTGTGCCGGAAAACGGCGATTTTTCGATTGTAAAAACTCTTATTGCAGGATCTTGGTAACGAAAAAGTGGATAAATCTTCTTTAGAAAGGTAATAACATTCTGCGAAGTTATAAAAGCGAAGTATTTTGATTAATTTGAAAATTAATGTACTTAAATGCATTTGTTCTGTTTACATGCAAATATTGTAACAATGAAACATTACATCACATACTTGTACAGACATTCCGGAAAAGGTGTCTTGAAGGCGGTTGGGATTTAACAATACAAGTGAACATTAATTTACTATTTTCATCGCACCTACGGAAGACGGGGCTGAAAACACGTACCGTTAATCGTGACGACGCCGAGCGGCGCAAAATTTGAATCGACGACGATCAACGGATTCCGCGTAAGTCACAGGTATCTTTTTCTGATCAGGGCACAGTAGATATAAATATCTTTCAAAGTAACTGCACGGTACTGTATAAATTGTTTGAAGGAAAACGTTTATTTTCATCCTCCCAGAAATGACTGTTCTTATTCGTCCCTTCTTTCTTATATGTCGTAGTTGTTGCCTATTGAAATTGGACTCAGGCGCGGGGGCCTGATGGAATGAAATCATCCTCGGAATTCGTGCGACTGATTTTTCTATTGGTTGCACCATCAATATGTGCATTGGACGCGGTACTCGGATCTCGCTGTCATCCGTTTTGTTCACATGGTAAACGGAGCTACAACGGTGGACAATCCTAAATATTGCGGTCCCAAAGCTTTCAACTACTACAAAAGTTTAAGATAAGGCGGCTCCACATCCTTCGAGTAGCGAGTTACTGCTCGCCCAGCCCCGCGCAGACTTGCTCGTTTCGTTTGATATGTCCTAAAGACTGAGGTGTAGAGGAAAGGGCGACCCCCGAATGTTCATCACTCGGCAAATAGCAAGCAACTCATCCACACTACTCCGGTAACTCTTTAAGTAACTTCTATCCGAGAGTCGTGGAGGTAAATCCAATCAAAGTGGTTTATTATGCACTAAACATCAATTTTACATAACCAAAATAAAGATCAAACCACTTTTTTTACATTTATTTTCTTTTCCATCGTTTATACTCTTCGATCACGTGCTCAACATTCAAGTTACTCTCTGTCTCAATTAGGCTTTATGTCTTTAGTGAACCCTAGCGGGGTTCTTTGGCTGCGGGACTGCATGTTCAACAAAACACATAAAATAAATTTCTCAACACATTTAATTAAAAACTAGAATGATGTTGATGAGCATGCGAATGAACGATTTTACAAAAATTATTACAAGTTTTAACAGAGTTATTGCGGCTTACTATCCTGATTGAAGCTATCGCGGACGGAGATGCGAGGCGGACACACCTCTGCCGTTGCTTCCTCATTCGCCCAGGCCGGACATGGGACGACAGCGCACGACCATAGGACCCACTGTGGTGTCGCCGATGTCACGCTACAGCGATGAGCTGTATTCGCTTCCCGAACCAGGTCAAAGTGCCGTCTCTGAGCACATGTTACGGTGAACTCAAGAGATGGAGTTCTAAGTTTAGTGCCGAAATTAAATAATATAAGTCCGTCTTTGAGACATCAGTGATCGCACGTGCGAGTTCGAGATGCAAGTCACTGCGAGTGCATCATCGAAGCCCAAAGTCTGCAGTGCAGTCTGAAACGCAAAATCTTAAGCGAGAATTTCGAAGCCACGTTCGTGACACAAGTCAGAAGTATGAACTTGAAGTAGAAATCTCAGTAAAAGTTCGAAATGGAAGTGATAAGTGCGAAGTTCGAATTTCGAGCTGGGAGTCATTTTGGAGCCTCACACGCGACAAAACGAAGGCTTTCATCCCTTCCTCTGATCCGAGGCCTCTCTGGTTGCTTGAAATCAGCTATCGGGAGCGGTGGCGGGGCGACACTCGAACCAATGGCGCGGTAGCTCATGTGACACAAAAAAAAAAGCCGTTGCATTTTCGGTGCGAAAGTTACTGCATGGTCCCGTGCGGAGGGGGGGGGACGCCCCGACCTCGCGGTCGGTGGAATGCGGTGCATCTGCAGCCTTAATTTTTGAAATTATTCTGTGCTCAAATAACCGCTTGACCGACGCGCATGTATGCGTTACGAATGGCTAGCTCTTGCAATTTTACGAGAGGGTCGAATGGTCGTTCTTTCGCACGGGTGTCCATGACAAATTGTGAGCCCTTAGGAAGCATTATGCTCCGCGCAAATGTAGAGTACTGCGCCCTGCTAACTGCCCTACGGCTTGTTTGGAATGTTTTGTGATTGTTAGTGTAGGTGACTTTATTGACCGCTGGCGCTGGGCAGGGCGGGTCCACTTAAAAAACAATGAGACTGTCTTTTGAATCTATCTCGCGGCGTGGGTACGTGGCCGGCATCTCGGGCCTGAGTTGCAAAAAAGAGACTGTCGCATGCGGCAAGTGCCTGCGGGGGCATCAACTATACGCCCGCGCTGTCGAGGCGGCCGGGGCGGCGGGGGAGAGCCGGCGGCCGGGCCAGGCTAGGCCGAGCCGAGGCAGGTACCGCGCCGATATTTTTTTATTAATAAAGTCGAGGGTGCAGTTGATCATGTCCGTTCATGGAGGGTGTGACGTTACATTAGATTGCATTATCACTTACAAATGAATTTTAATTTTGATAACATTATACTTTTCAAAATAACATTATCACTTAGCTTGTTTCCAAAGTTCTCCCAGGAGCAGGCCCTCAGATTAGGCGGGAATTTAGTCCCGGTAATTCAGGAATTTTTTGGTTGTTCAAACTTTCTAGAGAGACTAATATGTCTTCTTCTGCTTTCTCAAGGGACTATCCCAGAAGGTCAAAATGACGGAAACTTGGTGCTAATCCCTTCACTTTCATCTAGGCTGGGAAATATGAAGTCTTGTCTCCTGAATTCCACGACCCTTCTTTGGGGTTTCTTTTGGACAATTGCTGACTTTGTAAAATCGTATCCGATTTCACACCTCCGGAGAGTTGTTGTTGTTGTTGTTGTTGTTGTTGTTTTTCTGTGTTGTATGATCTTATGGTTTCACAATTAATTCGTAGGTGTGAGACACTAATACTTAAAACATTTCCATGAATTATTTTTCACAAGAAATGCATGGTCTTCGTTTTCTTAAACAGAGAATTACTACTTTCATTTTGTAACATCTTAAAAATATCATTTTAATTCTTACTACTGTAAGAAACACATTTTTATTTTTACTTCGTATAGTATATTATTGAAATCAACTCAACCATACGACCTGGAATTTTCAATCGTGAAATATGTATTTAGGGCTCTTTTGAGCTGTAAGTTTGCTCACACGTTACAACTAAAATCCATTAGTTATGTTCCAAAGATGGTAGCGATTAACGTACGTGGCGAAGAGATGTGCGTAGATTTGTATTCCAAAATTAGAATGTCTATCTGGATGGATGGATATTCGAATGGACATGTGACACATATAACTCGGCCAGACTAGAATCTTTAGAGCTCATACTTGATAATCCCGGTAAGTGTAAGATATAATTGGACTGTTCCAGAGATCATTAAGACATTGTAATAGTTTGAGCGTAATTTACTTGAAGCTTCATGTGATATTTTAACAGTTTTCTGAAAAGTGACACTTTTTTTCAATGTTTACTCGAATTGAAGAAAGAAAGTACACAAAAAGCATAGTTCCTTTTTTCTTGAAAATCTCTGACATTTTGTAAATCCAAAATTTCATATATTTTTCGAACCACTTTTACACCTTCAAAATTAAAGGCAGATATTTATTTTTCAATGCAATTTATCCCTCAATTTTACATCTTTAAATGATGTTTTGTACAACTTTTAAGAAATAAGAGTATATTTGAGTAATTTTGACGGAAAATGTGACTTTTCGGAGCATTTCTTAAATACATAAAGTACCCCGGAGTACGTGGAACATTCCATGATGTTAGTTCTCATGTGGATGGAATATGAACTCAATATGCGAAAATATTGTTGGGAGGAAACAAAAATTTTAGTCACGACATCCCTATCTGTTCATGCAGGAGAACCCAGAAAGGAAAAATATTCAGTCTACTTTCCGACAGAATGAAGGGTTGTCACCTTCAGCGTGTTTAGTATTCATTACAATATCTCATGTCTGTGTAATCTTGTAAGAAATGTCAAAACAATCATGAAACATTTCAACTGATATATTAAGGTGATATTCATACATAAAATTTTCATTTCAATTTTTAAACTGAAACAGTATTTTAGAAGCATGATTGTAATCAATACTTAAAAAAGTCGCAGCGGCGGATACTAAATGCTTCAACAATACCTAGGAGAACAATCGAAGGATTTCGTTGTCCAAGCTCCCGCAATTATTCCGCCTGCAGCTAATTAAAATGGGATGAACTAACTAGAGGTGCTACAACAGCACATACTTTCTTGCATTATTAAAAATAGTTACGTCATATTGAAATATTGTAATTTCTGCCATACTAAAAACCCAGTTATAACTTGAAAAAGTCCAATTCAACCAATTCGGACGAAGTGTTTGTGATGCATTTATGCGTTTTTTTCGACACCAGGAACGGTAGTCATTTCTAACTTTTACAAATGAAACAAACATGAATAAATTTAACAATCATAGTATTTGTATCCTATTATATAGAAAAGGAAGAAAAATATTTCACACAAGCTTGCCTTGAGGTCATCGAAATGCGCAAACAATTTTGGAAAATCATAATTACCGATCAAAACTTCTTAAAGTATATGAAATATATTTGTTAGTTCTACGTTAAATATATTACCTTCCTTAAATCGATTCCCTTTCATAAGAATGTTATCGAGATCATAAGGTTAACTCGACCGGCAAAAATGACAAAAAATCCTAAACATTTCCAACCGCGCGCCGTGTTGATAATTTACGAACTGACAGCACTTCAAACGAAGCGCGATCAGCGCGAATTTATAATCTCGTTTTTTTTTTTCAATTTTACAAAATACAAAGAGTAATACGAAAACGGGACCAGCACCACTTTCTTTACCATTCTTTGCAACATACGGGGAGAAAATGAAAAGAAAAAATTGGAAGGATTTTTTGAGAAAACAACTGTTTAAAATTTAAATATTGCTTATATTTCAAGCAAAATTATGCAAAAAATACAGGTATTTTCGAAAAATTTAACACGACCTTATATCAAGATCTGCTTTTAATGAACACATTTCTTTAAGGACAAAATTTTAAATACATAATTGTAGATGTAGGAAAACTTCAAAAAAGTGAACTTTTGTAATTGTCGAAAAATCGCACGTTTTGCTGTCAATCAATTTTTCGGCATCAAGGACCCACAAAACATGTATTCTGACTACGCAACGTGTTAAAGGGAGTAATTTCTCATATATATAAATAACTTTCTCTGTACTGCGTAAGCAGTAGCAAGAAAGTAAACGTAGTTGATGAAGGCGGGCCAAACATTTTTAAAATTTTGCAATTTTCGAAAATTCAGATAATTGAACAATAAACGTACCTGCGCTATTTTTATTAGCGTAATAGGCTCTATCTGATAATTAAAATCTTAACAAAATCCGAGCCATATTTGAAAAAATTTAGAAAACGTCGTTGAGGCTTCATGTAAAGTATACCCTACACAGACACACACGCACGCACGCACACACACACACACACACACACACACACACACAAAGCCATATATTCGATTCAAATTCCAGGGGCAGCGACTGCTAGGTCGGGGAATATCTATTTTAATTCCCGGTGACTCAAGAGATTAACTGATATCACTCTAGTGCCTCTGATCGGGAGGTCTTAGGGCTAGAGTCCCGACGGTGGAAGGAGTTTCGACACTAGCTTGTCAGGCAGGTCAAATTCAGCTGCTCTCTGTAAGTGAATTCTAGCGTCCGGTTGTTCATAGTTTTTCGAGGTTTCTACGATCAACACTAGGCGAATGCCGGGGCATTACCCGAACAACGGACCACGGACCGCGTGCGATCTTTCATTCCTCTTCCTTGTCATATCCTCACCCCTTACACACACTCTTACACAGGGGGAGAACTGATAATTTTCTTCAGGATAATTCGAGAAGAAAATTATCGAAAAAATGAGCTTTATTTTTTTCAGCACCTAAATTGCGTTTTGGGAGTTTAAATTCACATATATAATTAGTTAATTCAATTCTTCTTAATGAGAGGAATCGATTGACATTAGGAGCTATTTTTAGCTCAAGTTTTCTAGAATTTTCTGAAAAACACAACGCGAATCCTTACGACATGATTTAAAGGTTGACGATTTATAAAAATAATTATGAAGCGAAACATACAAATTTTCAAGAAGTGTTTCTATCCATACTTTTTCATGCAATGTCGCCCAAGGCGATCCAGGCAACTGTATTATGTTTAAAATTTCTTTTTATTATGAACGTCCAAGGAAGAAATAAAATAATTCAGCATGAAAATATCCGCCGAAGCCACCATGTTCATCTAATAATAAATAACTGATTAAACATATTATATTGATAACCTATTAGTTTTTTCTCATGGTTATAAGCACAGACACGTGTTAAATGGTCATAGGAATGTGAACGATCAGTATCTCTTGGCTATTTTTTCAAAATATTTACAATAAAATTTAATATTAAGACATAAATATAACGAAAAAAATAAACATCTGTTCGTGTCCCGTAAGATGGTCTTGCATTGGACTTAGGACTCGGCAAGTTTCCTTTTCTGTCCAGAAGTATTCAACTACACTAAGGTTCCCTGCCAATCGTTCGCCTCCATCAAGCCAGAATTCTTCCAAGGACAGCCAACCCACTTCTGGCTTCTCACGGACTTGTTTTCAAACTTGACTCCGTGAATGTAAGTGTATCAGACGTACTCGGAAGGTTGCACTTGGGCATTCTTCTCGTGTCCTGTTGTCTCATTTACCATCTCTATTTCCTCGAATTTACTCTCTCATTTTTTCCATTGCTCTTCATTTTGTGTATCACTGGATTCTTGAATGCACAACAATAATAATCTGGAACATATTCACAGACACACATATTAGAAAAGAGAGTAAAATGATCACGCATTTGACTTTTACATTCGCATGGTGAGGCTGCTAGTGCTTAGAAACGCGATGAGTATTGAAAACTCCCTTCCCGCCTCAAACTTCCAACATCAGTGGTGCTTATCTGATTCGTAACATGATATGCTCAGCCAAACGAAAGCACGTGGACACGCTCACTCCCACACATACACGCAGACTAACACACACCAAAGGCGGCAAATCATAGCGTGTGATTTGTTAACACACGCAGCTCGCGTGAAATTCTTCTAAACCTCTTCTTTGAAGATGCCGCGTAGTAGATTATCACACTCAATCGTCGCTTTGGATTCATTTCCAATGTCATATCTTTAAAGATCTTTTTAGGCGAAGATAGAAAGAGGGAGAGAGGGGGGAAAGGGAAAGAGAGAGAGAGAGAGAAAGGGAGAGAGAGAAGGAGAGAAGAAGAAGAGAGAGAACAGAATTTTCACTAAAATGGACATTTCTTTTTTTTATCTAGGGCTTTTATCCAGCCAACAGCCGGTTACCCTTTACGCCCCGATGGGACGCATATTCGACCATACACTAGACACCAACACACTTGCGGGCTCCTCTGATCTGGGGTCAGCAGAACGTGAGGCCCTCCGTGACAACACATACATACAAAGTCAAGGGACAAACAGCCATGCCCAAGGCGGGACTCGAACCCGTGACCCTTCGGACCGAAGCGCTGAGTCGGTACTCGCTCTTAGCCACCTCGGCCATCCAAGTCGGCTAAAATGGACATTTACCGAATAATTTTTGATAAAAATTAATTATAAGAATTATTTTAGTTGGAATTTAAGAAAGAAGTAAAACCAGAAATATTTTCAAGACCTTGTTTAGTAAGATTTTCTCGGAAATCCAATGCTTCGAGTGTGAACAGAGCAGTCAGTGACGCCTCGGATTTGAAATGAGTCTTCGAATTGGAATACTTTACGTCAAGCACCAAGGACTTTTCAAAATATTCTCAAAAATGGATCCACATTTTTTTTCTTTAATTATTTTTCTCTGTTGCGGCAAAGGTTCCTTAATAACAGGACTTATGTCATATTTTCATTAAAACCTATGGAATTTTGAATTGTGCAAAAGTTCAAATATTTTTTCAAATCTATTCTACAACTTGAATATTGAAACTATACATTTCTTTTATAATGAAACGTTTTTCTCACCATCAAATCTTTAAATCATGCCAGGTGACCTTTTTCAAAATATTGGTAGTTTTAGCATAATTTTGAGTTATATCGTGAGAGTTAACATTTTGATGAACCTGTCCTGTGCCTACAACGCCAGACTTTCTTTCCTAATAAATCTATTAATCACTATTTGATCTTTACATGATCCCAGGTATCTCCCATCAGTCCAGCCAGGACAAGCTCTAAGCTCCCGGCCGGTCTCCCTGCGTATGTGGTAGTGTAGTGAGTGTAAGGCGTGAGAATAGGACAAGGAAGAGGTAGGAAAGATCGCGCGCGGTCCATGGCCCGTTTGTTAGGGCACTGCTCCGGCATTCGCCTGGTGTAGATCGTTGAAATCACGGAAAACTACCGACCAGAGCAGCTGGCCGCTAGAATTCTCCTCCAAAGAGCGACTGAATTCGACCTAGCTGACAAGCAGAAAATCCTGCCACCGTCGGGACTCGAACCTAGGACCTCCCGGTCAGAGAGACTGCAGTGACATCAGTTGATGCCCTGAGCCATCTTTCCCGGGAAGAAATGATTAGTAGGATGGAAGTTACAACTTTAATATATTACGTAACCCTTACATTATTACTGCATATACATACTCTGTAACTGAATATAGTTTCTACACATCACATTACACTAAATTGAGTCATATTATTTCACTGTTTTGTTGAAATTAATTTGCTTTAAGTACGGTGCTTATGCGATTACGAAAACTATATGCCAGTTATAGAAATAAAATCATACTATTAAAATTCACTAAATATTGATACGCTCGACAATAGTGCGTTTTTTAAACCCAAATTTCATTTCGCCAATAAAGGTATCTGTGGAGAATTGTACGAAGTATTCCAAATTGGAAAAGTAGTACATTTCGATGTCACAGAGTATTATTAACCACATACATATCCGGGGGTCGAGACTTTTCCAAAGCGTATACGTAAGGACAGCTGCTATCTTCTGAGCGGGAAATTCTGTTGCGATACTCTCTGATAGTGTTCCCACACGCTTCCGGACTGGATCTAAGTTTTTACGCCTCTGGAGATAAACGAATTTTGACGAAAAGAATATCTCAATTAAAATTAACAATCTGACAAAATTGAATATCTCAATTCCATTATTGAGTAATTAAATAAATTAGGTACTACAAGCCTGTGCAGTTTTTCATAGTAATTTTTTGAATTTTTCTGTATTGATGGAAGGAGTTTATTTACAAAATTTTATGGGGGATCTGATCCAGGGACTGAGCACCAAGTTTTTACATCTGTATTGGTTTTATTTAATCTTTTCTGGAAATATTTTTAAAAATATCAGGAGACGCCTTCAAATATCAATGGTTAAAGTAGTATTTTATCTGTATTGTATAGATCCTGGTATAAATCCTCCATTTAGATGTATTTTGTAGTTTAGTAGTGCAAATTGTTTTTTCTAATCATAAAGTTTGAATCATACATTTTTCGGATTTTTCTCTTATTCCTATTCCACTCATTTCCAGTTTTTGAACCTCATTCCCCTTTACCTATCTGCACTCTTCTTTTACTTATTAAATTATTTTCCTTCCGTTTTCCTTATCTAGTCCCTCCTCTATGCCCTCCCAATTCTTCCTATTTTCGTCCCTTCTTCCTGTCTCCTTCCCTAATTCTTCGTTCTTTCTGCGTTGCATGATCTTTTTTTCTTCTCACTTCACTTTCAACTACTAATGAAAGAGGCTCTTTCAGGGCTTACGCAGTGTGCTAAAAGTTCAATTTGTAGCACTAGTGCTAAAAGTGAGACGATGCTCAAGTGTTCTGATCAATCTGTGAAAGCAACCAGGAAAATTAAAGTATTTCGTTAGATCGCATCAGTTATAACTGACTGTAACGTATCATTAAGTGATATGTATTCGCGAATAAAATTAAATTGAGAGTCAGAAAGGCCGTCTAAAACATAGGGTAAAACTTGGCACAAGTGATTTAATTTCGCTTGTAAGATTGTATCACCCGGCTTGTTGTCGGCATCGTGTCACAACCTTTCTTCCGCGCAAAATAAAATATCACTTCTGCCACTCGTAATATAAAAATAACTGTTATATTCTAGATAGAAGAAAAATTCTTTATGAAAACATCAAGTTGTGTAGTCATTAGCGAGAAAAATCCTGTGTATACCTCTATCTATCCTTAATGAATACACTTGTATAACCAACAAAAGAAGTAATTCCTTTACAGTATTTGAGTAACTCCCGAGTGTGCGGATGTTCGGATGTGCGGTTCCGACACTCACGACTAGACCACATTCCGTGCACCAATCGAGACATACGAGGGATCATTCGACGCGTCTCGGTCTCCTGGTGGAGAACTGATTATTTTTTTCCGGATTCGGTCGGAAGATTCAAAGAAACTTTCAAAAACGTGTTCTGTCGTGTTTTGGTGCTGCGATCTAAGCGAATGTGCCGGAAATTAAATCAACGCCACCTAAATAGATCTATGTAGGTGGCGTTGATTAAACTCCAGTACTCGAAGGCATTTTTCACTCAATACACCATAATTTTCTTTCACGACGCTGGCATCATTAATGATGACAACTTTAAGTGAACAAGCGAAGTTAATTTGGACAACAATGTTTTCCGTACCATATTAACATATTTTAAAAAATAAATTTGCAAAAACCTATGAACAGTATTGTCTTGGAGCGTATAAAGTTTGAAGAATTTCATGTGAATACGGAGAAAACAAAACTGTGAGTAACGTTTGAGAATGAATGAACGTTTTTCGTTCGACGTATCACTTTTACATTCTGAAGTGTACAAATATCGATTTTCAAATGAATGTGACCCAGAACTTCTTATTAAACTTATCTAACACCTGATTCACATAAACTTATAAAACGGTTGCCTTTTAATGTTTATTTAGTTTCGCATACAAAACGATTAATAGAGCAATTGAAGAATTGGAAGTGAACATAATTTAGACTAAGTTGGTAGAGTTTTAATCTCTTCAAAATTAGGAGAGGAAATTATAGAAGTGTTGAGAAAATCCGGGAAAGAATCAAATGCAGTTGTAAAAGTTTTTGCGAAAGAATTTTCGGAACTAATTGAGAATGTTCTTATGTTAGGATTAGAGAATAGCCCAGAAGAGCAGCTTACAGGTGATCTTTGTGCATTATTGCGCATATTAGCAAAAAGAGTAAAAATGTAGCTGTACTAAATTATAACTATTCGCTTCATTAATACCTTCAACTATTTTTTCCGGCAGTTATAATTTTAAAATTGCAGTATGACCAGTTCATATACCATATGGAGGTAACACACTAGGCCATTGGATGTTGAGAATTTTTGAAGGGGAGTAGAACATTATCAGCTATTACGATTCATTGGTAAGTCGAACGCCAGATACTGTAAGAACAAAGCTACGCATGAAAGAAACGAAGTGTGAAATAAATTTCCAACACATGGAAATACTTTTAAAACAGTTTACAGAATCGGCGACAGAATTCAACTAGTAAAGTATTATATTTTATTAAACTATGTTCGATCATTATCGTCGTTTATCAACGTTTCATAAACGTTAAATTGGTAATTATTTGATAATATAATAGTTAATGAAAATAAAACAATTCGGCGTTAGCTAATGCATTTAACAAAAATCAGTTCCTTCTAAAAACTTATTGATTCCTTCGGTTACCCCAGTTGAGCTGTTACTGGAGATTCGCCGGAAGAGTGCAACAATCTAGTACATTTACAGCTGCCCTTAGCAAGGCAGTGGTTCATAATCGTAGCAAACACGGCAGGTCAGTGTGGGGCGGGTCCAAGTGACGCAAAATTTCGTGTAGGGAGTGGGGGGGGGGAAGGGAAGGGCGGACAGAGAAGAGCCGGGCAGGTGAGAGGGGGCGGCGTGAGGTTGGGTCAGACGGAAAGGGATGCGCCATCACAAAGGCCGGTGGATCAAGATATAAAGTAGGGCGGGAGTACACTATACACCGTGTGGCCCACCTAAGATGTTCCCTTCAATTTTCTCCTGAACCGTTGCAGATACTGAGATGCGGTTTTCACTAAAACTACTATATGCAAGGGGCACATATGGCCATGCATAATATTATTCTATTGCATTTTTTATTGCAGAGATATTGACCCAACTTCGATTTTTTAAATGGAACCCTATAGTTTGTTTAGCTCATCATAACAAGCGTGAAGAGACGAGTTCATAAATATGCATATCGCCATATGTTACATAATAAAATTTTCGAAAAATTAAGAGTTTTAAAGACGCACGCTCACTACTGGTTTCCGTAATCTGAACGAGAAATTCCGGGTGAAATGCGGCGAGGCCATTCCCTTCCGTTGCGTCGACCTTGCGGTAAATGTAGTGGTGCAATGTGCAAAGGAGCTCACGAAAACCCGCGATTTGCTCTTTACGACTACACCTTCTCAGTCCTGGAGACAATGTATTCACCCGTAGCCATGTTCTGAGCAAATCTGTACGCCACAAGGTACTATTTTTCAATTAATGAAATACTACAAGATTTGAGAAAATATTTGAATTATTAACCTAGAGAAAGCAAAGGAAGATTGGAGAGTGAACATGTTCTGAATTAATAAATGCGTGTGCTGTCAGAAACAAAACGTTTTCTCTTTGAAAGACTGAAAACCTCAGCCGGTACAAAAATATCGTGTAAATAAAAGTAAGAAAAATACCTTAAAATACAGAAAAAGGTAAGTTAACAATTCTAGAAATAGTTTGATTTATAACATGAACTCAATATGTGCCCCATCAACGGATATACACATTTGAAGACGCTTGTAAAGCGACCTTCGAACAGAATTCAGAGTTCCACATGAAATGGCATGACAAGATGCGGTAATGCGGCGCCTCAGATCTTCAGATGTTGTTGGTGCTTGTGAGTAAACTTCGTTATTTATCGTTCCCCATAGAAAATAGTCCAGGGGCGTAAGATCAAGTGACCTTGCCGGCCAGTTTACTACAGCACCGCGCCCAATCCATCGGCCGGGGAACTTCTCATTCAGCACTTGCCTAGCCACAAGCGCGTTGTGGGCTGGACATCCGTCATGTTGCATCCACATACAATTTCTCATATCCAAGGGAATTTCCTCCAGAAACGTCGATCTGGATATCTTTTAGCATACAGTAATGCACTTTTCTTTGCATTTCTGCCACATTCACCATACACCAGAATTAGGTCCAGCTTCTCCTCGTTCGTATACATCTTCCCGGATGTTTCTGCACTATTTCACTGCGTTTACAAATTTCTTCTAAATCTGGAGAGTTCCCGTTTAGTTCTGACTGCACTTCCTTTCTCCACCGCCCTTTTATTCTACCTACCCTTCTTATGCCACTTCGAGGCATCTCCAGTTTTCCCACGTTACTCGACCGGGAATGGCCTCGCTGCATTTCACTCGGAATTTCTCGTTTAGATTACGGAAACCAGCAGTCGGCGTGTGTCTTTAAAACTCTTAATTTTTCGAAAATTTTATTATGTAACATATGGCGATATGCATATTTATGAACTCGTCTCTTCACGCTTGTTATGATGAGCTAAAAAAAACTATAGGGTTCCATTTAAAAAATCGAAGTTGGGTCAATATCTCTGCAATAAAAAATGCAATAGAATAATATTATGCATGGCCATATATACCCCTTGCATATAGTAGTTTTAGTCAAAACCGCATCTCAGTATCTGCAACGGTTCAGGAGAAAATTGAAGGGAACATCTTAGGTGGGCCACACGGTATATAATTCATACCTCTTGCTATGTAATAGAAAATTGTGATTAATGAATATCCGGCAACGCAGGTTACTTCAGTTAGTTACCTGAAAAGATCATCCTTCCAAATTAGTGTTTCCGGGACTGTCAACGGCTACAGTCATTAGTCCCGTAAGAGTAGTGCGTGATTTTAACGCAGGAGGAGGCTGTGATCTTCCCCCCGCTGGATGGCGAGATCCGACGCTGACCTACACGTTTGCTAGCGGAAGTTTCCCTAGCCAGGTATCTCTCACGAGATGGACATCGCCCCGGCTGAGACAAGCTCTAAGCTCCCGACTGATCTCCCGACATGTGGAATAGTGTAGTGCACATGTACGTGTAAGTAGGTGTAAGTAAGGGTCGAGGGTAGAGGAAAAAAGATCGCGTGCCATCAATGGCTCGTTTGTTCGAGTACTGCTCCGGCATTCATCTGGTGTTGATCGAACAAGCATCGAAAACTACGGATCAGAGTAGCCGACCGCTGGAACGACCGCTCTCGTCCAGTCAGCGGCTGAATTCTACTTAGCTCCTTAGCTAGTATCTGTAAAGGCCCATTTCACAATGCAGACATAAACATAAGCATGACGTTAACATAAAAGTTAGGACTACGTCCATAAGCGGACTCATTCACAATGCGTTCGCATAAGCATAACACGTAAGACGTAAACTTAAAAGCTTGCAAGCTTCAAGCTTCTGTGCTTATGCTTATGTCAAAAATAAGAAATGAACCAATCACAGTACGTTAACTAAAAATCGAGTACCAAAATAAGTCGATAGACGAACTAACACAATCCACGGCAAAAGCTCCCCCGTCATGGACACAATCGATATCTCTAAATCGATTCTCACATCCAACCAATAGTAAACTAGAATGTCTCACAGCCAATAAAAACTGTTATTTGGCTAACGTTTATGTTCTACATTGTGAATACTTCAGTCTATCACTTACGTTAATGTTTACGTCTATGTGTCATGCTAATGTTTGTGTTTGCATTGTGAATGGGCCTTAAAGCTATTTAGCCTTCTTCAGTGAAATGGAAACAGTCCAATTTTGTATACTAAATTTTTAAGAATTCCTTTGGAGCCTGTATGGCCGCTTGTGCAGGTTCTTTTGAAGCCACAATTCAAGGCTCAATTGTGGAATTTTCCGGCTGTTGTTTGTGCCGCCCGCCGCAAGGTGCCCAGAGGCGCCTTCTACTACGCCAGGCTTGAAATGCCCGCGAACTAACGCCCTCTGCCAGCAAGCACTGAAATTAAACTGCCCACTTCGCACCAATTGCTTGAAGAGGCTTTTTCCACGAAACTTACAATAATCTCATTCCTTACTTCCAAAATAAAAATCTTATGATTTCGCCAAAAATTCGAATAACCCAAACATTGCACAAACATTTACTAAACACAATATATAGAAATCAGCAAGGTGTGTGAACAGAGGACTGTCTGGATTTGCACATTTTCTTCTGGCATCCAAAGAGTTACCAATGTTCACTGTGTTGCGAGACCCACTTACACATCCTGTAATTCACGCCACGAACACATCTTAAAACCCACTTGCCTTACAAGTATTTCGAATCCACATACTTCTCCAGACTCCACAAAAGAATCCATAGACACATGTGTACTAGGTGTCATCTGCCCCACCGCATGCCTCACGAGGCCGAATCATTTGACTGTACTATTTGTTAACATGTTGAAAGGTGTTTTTTCGACCTTTATGCAATTTTCATTGAATAATTTGTAGCTGACTTTTAGAAAATGACATTTGAGCCTTTCTGAAAATGTGTAATTTTGAAGCTCATTTTCAAGGGAAAATGTTGGATTTTCAAGAAACTTCGAAAGTCATAATTTCAAGCTCATCCAAGTCATAATTTCAAGCTAACGCAAAAATGTAATAGTTAATAAACTAATGGTATTACAAAATCACACATTTTCTTACATTATTTGTAACTTTTGCAATTTTCGAAAGTTCAAGTTCAAGGAAATTGAGACATGAGACATTACCGTTCTTTGCTCAATCAGAGGAAAAAAATGAAGACAATTTTGCAGCCATTTTTGAGTGTTTTTTTTTCTAAATCATCTCGAATTAAAATTATGTGAAAACTACTGCTTTTTTTAACTTTTACATGGCTTTATTTAAAAATGTATATTGTAGAACAAATTTCGTTAAGAAAAAATATCGATCTTTAATATTATTGTTCTGCAATGTTAATTTTTGCAATTTTCCAAGTTACAGAATTTACCGAAAATGAGACATGAGAATTTTTTTAGAAGTACTTAGCTTTATTCATGTAAAAATTAAAGAAAACTTTAGGAGCAGTTTTTAGACAATAATTATTTACAAATTGTCTATATTTCACGCAAAATTACGCTAAAACTACTCATATTTTATAAATATGCTACATGACCGTGTTTGAAGATTTATCTTTGAATAACAATTATCATTAAAAACATATCTCGTTGTTGTGATTATAGGAGGAAGACCCCCAAAAATTTTTGAACTTTTCTTTTTTTTAAATTCAGAGAGTTCAACAAAAATGAGACCATCGCGTTTTTAAGTGTCTTTTGCTCTCTGAGAGGAAAACAAATTATCCAAGAGCCAATTTTGAGAACATTTTCAGGCTTCATGTAACGTAGCCTCTAAAAGTTGAATATCCGTTGGAAATTCGTAGGTCCTCGAGTTCGGCCAGATCGATCACGCAACATCAATTTTGAAGAAAATCTTCTCAACTGTTTAGACGCGACCGTTGACCAGAGACGGAGAGACGGTCGGACAGTTAGACATTTTTCCATAACCCAATTTTTCGGTTTCATAGTCCCACAAACGTGGATTACGAACTTCACAATGTTTTAGAAGAATTATTTTTCTACTCAAAGAAACAACATTTATACACTTTTTTTTTACATCAGGGTTCTACAAATCTCCGTTTTTGCCACAGCATTACAATTCTTTATACTATGAAAGTAGAATGCAAGGAGGTAAAAGTCCATGGGAATGAGTCGCATGTACGAGAACCAGTCAGTCACTATTGAAATATTTATTTGATTTGTGAATGAGATGAAATTCCTGGAAACTTCTCGGGAGAGAAAATGTTTCCCTTTTTTCACCCACAAATATGTTTGGCTTTGTAAATGATTAATGGCGACGTCACTTTACCACACTCCACCCTGGTAATAAGTCGCGGCGATCACCTACCTAGTGACCATCTATATCCCCGATATATCCTACTTATGCTTGAATAGTCAAGATATAAACAATTCAGTTTGATGGGAAAAAATGATAATGGGAGAAGCCTTTCCACTACACTTTTCGCAAATTCAAAAGTATTTGGTTACTTCATTCCTTATCTGTATGTATGCTGGTATCCACTACATTTACATAACTCAGATTACTTTTCCAACCCACTGACCTTATTACTGATTGCTTCGTGCTGCTTGCCTTTGATATATGTGAAATTGTGTATGTCATTCCCACATTATTCCTACACAGGACGCAATTCGTAGCCTGTGCATTACATACACGACTTTATCCCTCTAATAATTTACCACCCAATATGTTGAGCTTATAAGCTTATCAGGCTTGTTATTTACGAACTCTGATAAATGGCATATGACTTCACAGTCCAGTTTATGTCGTCGGCAGAGACATGCTTTTTTATCGCGATTATTTGCCGCAGAGATGCGATTCTCAGAATTTCTCCACCAGACAATGAATCGCAGAATGGAATAATTCAGCATCGCTCAGAACTAGAATTTTTTGTTCAAATTGAGAGTATCAACATTCAATTTATCTCGAGAGCCCTCTACCTGATAATAGCGTTAATTAAAGTTCAAGATTATGCTGTCTAGGCACTAAGCATTCAGATGGAAATGAGCTTATTTCTGAAGTGATGTAGGTCCATTTCCGTTTGTTTTCTAGTTTACGTACCAATATATATTTTTCCAACATGCTGCCAAATAATGTTTTTAAATATTATGTTTCACTTATGTTAAGTAGTATCGGAAAACCGTTGAAACCTATCTTGAGCTACAAGGCTGGATTATCCTTTCTGAATAATTGTGTTTCATAGAGATACATCAATAGCAAATAAGCTCTTCAAATGTGAATGGCGGTGGAATAGTTCTTGCGCGAAAACATATATTGGAACTTGTGACATTCAAATTATGAACAAGATTATCTTCAAGGTTGCTGTTTGTTGATACAGTTATTGTATATGGTCCTCTGGTAGCAACCGTAATCTTCTGCTCATCGATTATTTTTATTTATTTTATATTGCCTCTACAGCTCCCTTACAAAGGAGTTACTTTCACATTCATTCATCGGATATGACTAGTTTAAAACTAAACACCACTGGTTTAAAATTTATTTCTTCCCGTTCGATCTGCGGTCTATCGAGAGTTTCCAATTATACATTTTCACGCTGGACATGATACTTTTGAAGTTGGACATTCCTTAACATATTGAGGTTCATTATTTTTGACTATTTTTAATAGTGTTCCTTTAGATACTATTGGAATATAATTTATGATTTTGTTTAGTTTGTTATAGGAATAAGTGGAACAATATTAACTGACGGTCAATAGGAAGAGAAAAAAAAACATTATTTTAGAGAGGTCTGTAATATCTTGGGAAAATGCATGTTTAGGAAAATGGAATGTTTGTCATTCATCCTAAGTGAAATTTATTAGCGAAATAAGTTAGGGGAAGAGAAGAATAGAAGTTTTGCAACTTTTGAAATAGTATTGATTTATTTAATTTTTGAAATAGTTCATTTACAATGGTTTTGATTGATTGATTGTTTCGTGTTGGGCGCGTCAATTGCTTTGGCCATTAGTCCCGTAAGTGTAATGCATGTTTTTTTTCTCGGGAAATGGCGGTGATCTTCCCCCGCTGGATGGCGAGATCCGGCGCCGACCTACCGTCGGCTAGCGGGGCTTCCCCTAACCAGGACTCTCCCACCAGCGGGGCACCGATGGGTCTTGTCATCCCGCGGGGGAAGATCACCGCCATCTCCCGAAGAAAACATGCACCACACTTACGGGACTAATGACCTAAGCTGTTGACGCACCCGGAATCACCAACCAACCGAACAATTGGTTTGTGACAAAACGTCTATCTGTGTCTGTCCCAGTGGCGTAGCGTGGGTGTCAGCCGCCCGTGGAGGAGGAAAATTTCACCGCCCCCTAATTTAAGTATTTCAATTTAAAAGACTAAAATAATAATTCAATAATTTAACAATCACTACAACTACTTGTAAGCACTAAAATTACAGTTTGGAAAGCGCAAAGATATGTACGATTGAGTTCATGTGAATTGAACGTCTAACGATGAATCAATGAAGCATTTTTTGTATTGCATTACGCCCTCACGCATTTCCCTGAAGGGGCTTATCCGTACTGCAATGTAATTAGCAGGTGTTATTATACAATATTGAACACTACTTTTTATACGATAGAAGTCATTCTCGATTGATATTAGTCATAAACAATCCAAGCACAAAATATAATATGGGTAATCCCTACAAGCCAGTACAGACGGTGTTGCCAGTCGCTACAATGAGCAAGATGTCATTATTAAGTAATGATAGATGCTCATTTCAATCGGTCAGAAGTACGATAAAAATAAGAAATGAAATGGTTCAAATTTTTACAAGATATTATTTATTATGAAATTTTGCCACCCCCTGAAAGTGGCGCCCGGGGCGGGGCGGGCCGCCTCTGCCCCCCCCCCCCATGCCACTGGTCTGTCCTTCCGTCTGTCCTCAATGCCAGCGCCTCAACCGTTCAGACGATTGTCTCCAAAGTAGACATTCCCAGATCGATCTGACCGAACTCGAGGCTCTGCAAAGTTAAACCGATACTTTTATCTTGGGGGTAATTTACATTAGTCCTCAAAAACATTTTCAAACTTTTCTCAAACATTCCAAATTTTTGAATAATTTCTTTTCTCTTTTAGAGCAAAGGATGCTTAAAAATGTAGCAGATCTAATTTTCTTTGAACCCTCTGAATTTTTGAGAATTGTTTTGCGTCTTCCTACATCTTCAATAATGATTGTAGAGATTTTTTCCTTAATGAAATCTGTTCGTAAAAATAATGTTTAAATGTGATCATGCCCAATTTTTCGGAAATATGAGTTCTTGATTTTTTCTCTCAAATTAAAAAATAACGTACGCTTATAAAAACAGCGCGGGTTCCGTTCTCGTTGAACTTTCTGACTTTTTGAAAATGGCAAAAGTGCAGGTAATGCCAGAGAGAACATTCTGATGTAGCACTACTAGTTGTATCGTACCGGGAGCGGCCTAACTACAACCCAGAGATGCATAAGTGAGGGTAGGTAAGAAGGATTTACATGAAAGGATTTATAATTTCTTATTAAGAGTTGGATGTTGGTTAATGAGTGGGTAAAGTTTTGAAATTGTTGCATGGGATTTGTTGAATCCTGCTTGAACATGAGGTTTTCAGGAAAATACTTTATCTATCAGTACTCCCGAACCTTAATGAGTCCGTTTTAATTTCTCGTATACGTAGTATAGCGAGAAGGGGGAGGGGAAGCTAAAGCAATTTGCCCCAGTCCGGACTTTGTCGAGCCTCAGACGTTTTTCATTCAAAACAAAAAATATAATTACTTCTAATTCAAATGAACTGCTAAAGGTTATTTCTTTTGCATGGGGAAACGAATTAGGTTAATAATAGGGAGAGGGGACTTTTGTTTGAAATGCGGGGACCCCGTAGAACTACTGCCCCAGGTCTCTTTATCTTCTCTGGGCGACAGAAAGTACGTATTGTAGGGCTGCGGTACCTATTTCTTATACAGAAAAACAGACATTAACTAATACGAAAAATGTGGATTTTTCTTGCTTCTATGCGCAGTATACGACTTTCTTCTACATGAAGTATATTCAATTTCATTTCCTAAAAATGATGATTATCGCTGTTGAAAGAATTTTGGGGAATCAAGAACGAAGACGCTGTGGGTTGCAAAACTTTTTACCAGTGTTGAATACTGAAAACGAGCTGAATAGGAGGTGGGGAGGAGGAGTATATCCGTTTGGATAATGTTTTAATGAAAAATCCAGAGTATTTTCCCGATATTTCAATGATACGATCCACTTTGAGCTTTTTGCATATCTGAATGTTCGGAATTAATGACGGTGTTTTCTGATTCTGCTCCCCCAAATGCGATGATTGAAGACAGAATTTTTTCTTATTAAAATATTTTCATAAAAATTAATTATTTAAACAATGTGCTGTACACTTTTTGAAAATATGAGTAGATTTTGCGTAATTTTATGCGCAATGATGTCAATTAAAAAATATTTTAAAAAATATTTTCTTAAAATGTCTCCAAATGTTTTCTTTATTTGTTTTGTTGCTAGAATAGAGCAAAGTTCGCTTTAAAATATGGTATTGACCTGATTTTCATTTTAATCTCTGAAATTTTGATATATGCAAAAAATTAACTTTCTTTTTGATGTGTCGGTGACATTGGTGTACTTAGCTAGTTTGGCAGAGTAGGGAATAAAAACAATTGCTTGTGGAATCGCATAATATCTCAGTCGAAACTCAGTCCAAAGAAATATTTTTGCGGATTGGAAATACATTTGCTGGTTCAGCTAGTATTATAATATTCGCGTACAAAATAATTCCGAATAGGATGTACTCTTGTAACACCACTAGTTTTCTATTTGAAATACTTTTGTAATTAGAGAGAACAAAACACTGAGTTTAAATGTAGAAATGCCATTTTCATTAAAACTTTTAAATTTAAAAAATTAAAGATATTCTGTAGTTCGATTCTCGAGGGCGACGTTTCGTTAAAAATTTATAGAAGAGGTAGTAGGTGTAAGAGGGATAGAAGTTGCACTATTACAATATCGACCCGCATATAATTAATTCGAGAAAGTATGTGCAGTTGTAAATCCACTTGTTTTTTGTTAACTTCTGTATTACTTAAAGTCTCTTATTTTATTATCATTCCTATGAAACGCTTATTGAAGAAGTTGATTTCTATAATCTAAAATTTTGTTTTATCAGAGAAGGAAGCGATTAATGAACAACACAACCAAGAAAAGTCAAAACTAATGAAGCTAGAAACCTAAACCTCGTCGTGCTTCATAGCCCCGTATTAAATCAAGGTTCCCTAAGGATAGACTCAGACCACCGTAACTTGTTTTCTACACCTTTCCTAGCGCTACCCTAACTTCCAACATGACACCTCAGACAAAACCTTAAAGCCTGAACACCCTTCAAAAATAGATCATGTTCACGAGTAGGAATGAATAATCCTTGCTATAGATGGCCATATCCAAAATGTTATAGGTAAATGTACTATTATCAAACTCCTCGAGAGACAGAAATGTTGAACGAGAAGAAATAAATAAATAATAAAAAAAACGAAACCTAAACTTGTAATTTCACAAGATTCTTCAAAATGTATCCTTTGAAAGAATGAAATAGGTTTTGGTTATTTTGGATAAGCGCAAACCGCAGCGCGCTATGGCCGACGGAGAGGGTCGGGACGGGACTGGGCGGTGCGAGAGGTCAGATCAAGTGACTACGGCGCACAGTGGGGCCAGAAAGGGGGAGAAGTTGGCAAACAGTTCTGCTACACATTTTAAGTTATTTGATTCCTTAAAGTTTCTTGTTTTCGTTCTGCCGCTTTGTATAAAAGTATACTAAATCACATCCATAAGACATATTTACACCCGTGAAAATGAAGAAAAGGGATAGTTATGGAATAAGTCAGTATCCGTTGCCACGAATGAAGCGTAGGTTCTCTTTGAAACAATGATTTAATAGCTACAAATTTCGTCCCTTCGTTAAACCATTTTGTGTTTTAAGTGAACATGCGAGGGGAGGGAAACTCTTCATTTCCTGCTGTGTGCACTCTACGTTCTCCCACATGCCACTTACAGAAACGTTTTGTAGCGCGTAACTCGCTGGCAAATGTACGGGTCCGCGTAGGCCCTGCTGTTTCCCGTTTCCTGTTCGGCGGCGATCGTCCTTCGAAAGGGGCCGCCAAACGAGCGGCACTTGTCGGGCATCAGTGGCGCTTCAAGTGGCAGCCATCCGCACCACACACACGCCGCCTCGCACAATGGGCTTCCTCGAAACTAACTGGGCTAACGTTGTAAAGCTGTTGCGGGGAGCTCTGAGACCAACAGGCCCAGCTGTGGGTCCCCGCAAGCCATCCACATCAGTAGGTCAGCGATGATGAGAATTTGCAAAACAGGGAGAGAATGCTCGCGTCAGGAACGAGAATTGTCGGCCAGTTTGAAGATTGATCAACATTTTGTTATAAACTTAGAAACAACGCTCGAGGAGACCGCTAGCATACTATTTAACCGTCGTGTCTGCGATCACTTTTACTAGTATCACCCCATGTCTGTCGTAAGGTTTGACATTGAAGCGACCTGATAGAAGACGTAGATGAATATACCATGAAATCGCTTCTACACTTAATTTTGACACCCGTAAGTTCCCTTTCAACTGTCCAGGGAAGATGTAATTACGTCTCTTTGAGTTTCGTTCAGCGATTTATTCACTTCACAGATGAGTACTTATTTCAGTATTCTTATTAATAGGCCATTTCTTGATTTTTAATCAGAGAATTATATTTACAACCCTTATCTGATGTAAGTTTTCTTTTGTGATTCACATGAAATTTGGGAAATTCGACTTGGAAAGTAGAATCAAGTCAACAAAACATATAAGACAATTGTTTATAGTTTTCTATAATCAGTCGTATAACTTTAAAATTTAATTTTTAATAAAGTATTTAATTTTGAATGACGAAAGTAACGTAAGCCGAACAAGTTAAATATATTTTTATTTGAGTTAATGTGTTTGAGGGTGCATGGATGTCGATCGAGAGGAATAGTTATGACGAATGGCCAAGAGTTTGCCTTACGAATTTGGACTAGTCCCAGCTTCGTAGAAATGCATTCTAATGCTACGGGAAAAAGTACCGAATTTTCGACAGAAAAACATGTTTTATAGGTCCAGAATACCGAAAAAGTGAATCTTTGTACATGAAGAAAATTACTTCCACGAATTCGTAGTATAGTTGGTATCTAAGTTTTGCGGGACCTTGATACTGAAAGAGTTCTTTATTCTGTGTGGGTTCGTCCGCCCGTCCGCCCGTCCGCCCGTCCCCGTCCGCCCGTCCGCCCGTCCGCCCGTCCGCCCGTCCGCCCGTCCGCCCGTCGGCCCGTCCGCCCGTCCGCCCGTCCGCCCGTCCGCCCGTCCGCCCGTCCGCCCGTCGGCCCGTCCGCCCGTCCGCCCGTCCGCCCGTCCGCCCGTCCGCCCGTCCGCCCGTCCGCCCGTCCGCCCGTCCGCCCGTCCGCCCGTCCGCCCGTCCGCCGTCCGCCCGTCCGCCCGTCCGCCCGTCCGCCCGTCCGCCCGTCCGCCCGTCCGCCCGTCCGCCCGTCCGCCCGTCCGCCCGTCCGCCCGTCCGCCCGTCCGCCCCCGTCCGCCCGTCCGCCCGTCCGCCCGTCCGCCCGTCCGCCCGTCCGCCCGTCCGCCCGTCCGCCCGTCCGCCCGTCCGCCCGTCCGCCCGTCCGCCCGTCCGCCCGTCCGCCCGTCCGCCCGTCCGCCCGTCCGCCCGTCCGCCCGTCCGCCCGTCCGCCCGTCCGCCCGTCCGCCCGTCCGCCCGTCCGCCCGTCCGCCCGTCCGCCCGCTTGACTAGGAACAAGAACATTAGAGCCTAAACCATTCACAGGATATGAGTGAAAGTTTCCGGGCTGGTAGGCCGTGGTCCATATGGCATTGAACAGCCAAACGTTTCGTCCACATCTGCGGTGGACATCTTCAGTGGCGCCAGCGTCGTGGGGGTAGTCTCCGGGTCGGCGGCTGGCTAGCGACTTTGGTCAGTCGCTACAGTCACATTTATGAATATAGTGCAGATTTGATTTTCATTAAAACATCTGCAATTTCGAAAATTTAAAACAAATCAACTTTCTTTCAAAAATCAACACTTTTGCTGCTACTTTTCATACCCAAAACATCCACAAAAATTAGGAATAACGGGGTTTTCCCTAATTCCGTTCATTGAATCCCTTCGTCAAATATTTTTTTAGGAAATTTTGTTTACTTTAATTTCGTATGTAGAGTGATTTTCCGTAGGATTGAGTTTTGGAGATATGCAAAACTAGTAGAAAAAACACCTTTAAACGCCCCTTCCTTCACTCTCGACTCATCCCTCACACTTCAGGAGTTTTAGTATAATATGCGAAAGGTTTTGGTCTCATTTGACTGGGATAAGAGTACAATTTGTTAAATTTATGAAAAATTTATTACGTTAGGTGTTTCCCAAGGTTCTCACTTTTAGCTAATCTTATTTTTACTTTTTATAAATGATACCTCTTCTTCATTCTGAATAGCCACTTTAGTTATTTACAGACATTTGCACATTTTATCGAGTTACTAAAGATCTAAATGACTGCGTTAAACTTACATGCTACCGGGAGCGGAAGCTCAGAGCATCAACTGATGTCACTGCAGCGCCTCTGACCGGGAGGTCCTAGGTTCGACACCAGCTTGTCGCAGAATTTTCGACACTAGCTTTTCAGCGAGGTCGAATTCAGTCGCCGGCTGCTCTGATCGGTATTTTCCGTGGTTTCTCCGATCAACGCTAGGCGAATGCCGGAGCATTACCCTAACAAACGGGCCACGGACCGCACGTGCTGTTTCCTTCCTTTCCTTATCCATCCTCTCCCCTTACACACACACACACACACACACACACTTACATTAACATGCACTGCACTACCACATATTCCGGGAGACCGGTCGGGAGCTTAGAGCTTGTCCCGGCTGGGGCGGTGCCCCGCTGGTGGGAGAGTCCTGGTTAGGGGGAAACCCCACTAGCCGACGGTAGGTCGGCGCCGGATCTCGCCATCCAGCGTGGAAAGATCATCGCCATCTCCCAAGAAAAAACATGCACAACATTTACGGGACTAATGACCGAAGCCGTTGAAGCGCCCGGAAACACGAAAAAAATCAATCAATCAAACTTACATGCTGATTTTGATAAAGTCAAACAATGGTGTTTTAAAAATGGGATGGAACTTCGTGTAAGTAAATGTAAAAGTTTACGAAAAAACCCTCCTATTGACTATGAATATTGCTTGTCAGACCACGAAATTGTTTGTATCAATAGAACTAAACATCTAGTCGTCATTTTTTACTCTGAAGTGACTTTTAATCTACACTTTTATTATATTGTGAAGAGAAGTTTACG
Organism: Teleogryllus occipitalis; assembly: GCA_011170035.1. Classification (NCBI taxonomy): domain Eukaryota; kingdom Metazoa; phylum Arthropoda; class Insecta; order Orthoptera; family Gryllidae; genus Teleogryllus; species Teleogryllus occipitalis. The sequence goes on from BLKR01009622.1 coordinate 65,199, forward strand.
AATATTGGTCATATTAAACATAATAGAGCTGATTTCCAAGAAGCTGAAACCATTCTCTTGATACAATTCTATGGTACAACCAGTTTTGATGTATGTTACTCCGATTTGGTCTCCACATTTCAATATCTCTGTAGCGCGTGTTGAAAGCGAGCTACGAAATTTTTTGTGTTGTTTAGTATATAAATTAAAGGAGCGCAATCCATCTATCTCATACAATTATACTGATGTAGCTACTAATAGTCTACCAAGTTAAGTTCTTTAATTTTTTTATAGAGTGTTTGCAGATAGTCGTGTTCTACAGAAGATAATAAAGTTAAATTGTCCAAAACTGCGAACTTTCTTTATCTTCAATGAACCGAATCATGCGCTAAGGTATATTGACCAATTCAAAATTCCACCTCATAAAGCATGCTGTGTGCACAGCTGACAAGTTGGCGAGCGCGCACGAGATGGCGCGCGCTCTATATTCAAGTATACGCAGCAGCGAGGCACTACCCGCTCCACCGGACATCTAACCACGAGCGCGAGTCTGGGGAAGCATCGGCGACCGTGTAATGGGCGGCCTGGCGCCCGGAACGACAGAATACTTTGTGGCTGAGATTGTGTGCGCTAAGAGACTTATGTGCTACGATGACCACGCCGAGTAGTACGTTTTTCCGGTTGGATAATTGTTGATCAAGCTACGAACTGGTACAGCTTCTGGTGATACAGAATACGGCTACAAACATGGTGCTTTCTTTACTGGCGAGTGGTAGACGTGGCATTGTTATTTGTATGATTGGATAGTAACTTTTTTATTGTAACGCCTGAGAAGCACAATAAACTGTTTGTGTAGAAACATGTCTCCTGACTTTTTCATACATTTCAGAGTTTATTATGACTTTTATACTCCAGTCATAAGACTCTCTAGACTTGATAATAGTGCAAGTTTTCCTTTTTAAACTTCTATCACATTTGGAACTTCTAAACATCTTGTTAAAATATCACAAGGACTAAGTTTTGTGCTTTCTCATCCGAATGAATACAATTAATTGTATTGTATAACTTTATGTTCTATTTGACTGTACGTTAAATAAAATAAATAAAAAACTTGCATACCCGTGTGAAAACTCTCGCATGTTAAACCCCACCCTCCTCCCTATTTTTCCATTTCCATATTAAGTCTGCCATATATTTTTTCTTAAAGATCTTCTCATCCTCCGTCACTTTTTCTACATGACTCCTTGTAATTGATAACAATAAAATACACCACTGTCAATACAAACTACTCTTATTTAATATTATTATCGAACAGAGAAGTACACCCGTGTAATTCAATCGCGTGGAATATCAAGTAATTAGTTTAATTTCACATACAGGTTAGATTCTACAGGCTCTGAACGGATGGGGTAGAATCGAGAAGCAAAAATATAATAGAATGATTAAAAGGATCTCATCCTATAGATTACGTTGTGAGGAACCTTTCTTTGTGGCCTCTGGCCTCAACATGTTAGTTTTTAGGCTCTAAAACGCTTCGTTTAGGAGTTATTTAACGATATAGTTTCAAAAATCCGGCCGAGTGTTGCGGTTTGCATTTGCATGAATATTTAGCTGCGTTTTTTAAACAAATCCTTCATATTTTTAAAGTGAAAGTGCGATTCTTCACGTCTCCGTGAAATTCTCTTTCTTTAGATACCTCATTTATAAGGATTGGTGGAGTGTGAGAGCCGCAAAAGGTATGTATACTACTGAAATAATATAGGAGGCGATGTTCAAATCTATCGTCCTCATTTGCGAGAGAGCGTCAAAATTCTATAGTGCTGAGAGTGCCCAGCAGCCTTAATCCGAATGTCTTCTTTTCCAAAACAGTACATGTAACAGTATATGTACACAGTTATACGCACGTAATATTCTACGTAGGGAAGGTATTATGAGGAAATTGAGAAAAAGAAACTGAATTGTTTATAAGAGGAAACCTGTTTAAGGTGTTGTTTTAACCTTCGAAGAGAAGGGAACATCTTGAATCTATACTTGAATGGTATACCAATTGTGATAATTTTTTAGATAAGGTTTTACAAGAAAATCATTAACTCATTATTCTCAAAAAAAGATTGATTTGTTTGGGGTTAATATGCAACCTGTTGTGAACTCAAAGATAAGAGATTCCATTAATAGTTTTTTTAACAACGCAGGGACTCTTTCACTTGCTCGAGTATATTGGTTGATATAGCTACAATCAAAAAGCGATTACGCACGCGGCGTCGTTGTCATCTCATCCGCATTATTAATGTCATGTACTGAACGTACCTTACACTGCATTTTCTCTTCAACATTGAGAATTTCGAAGTAATTTGTGCCTTTGGGCTGAAAGGAGTTGGCAAAAAGCTAATGATAAACTGCTGCACTTATGAACAAATCGACGTATATCAGACATTTTTGCATAAATCCACTGTAACGACCGCATCAGTGCCATACAGATAAACTTCTGAGGATAACAATTTTGGTTCACTATAGACGATGATGTCAAAATTACATAGAATTTCTCGATTTGCTTTTATTAATATAGAGATACAGCAAAGTAGATTATCAGCGTGAACTGGAAATTTAAATATCTTTGTTTGTCCTTCAAAAATCACTTCCACTTTCAATTGTTTGCTTCGTACATATTTCATTAGTAATTTCTCTAGATCCTTTTCCAGAGTTCGTGTTCTCTCCGTACTTAATTTTGCATCGTTCTCTGTCTGTAGGTGTTGTAATGCAGTTCGAAGGTTCTTGCCCTGTTGGAACACCGGCCCACTCACCGAAAGCCCTTTTACTTGCCTAGTAACATTCGAGATGCTTTCGGTAGCGGGATGGCGCAAGCGGCTAATGAAACTGATCGCTCTTCCGCGCGGCACGGCAGATATCGCCAGGCTGTGGCAGTCGCTTGCTTCATGTCGACTACGTAGAACTCAACGCGCTTTGTCCCTCGGAATATCAAAAAACAAGCTAGAAACTGAAGCAAACAATCGCGCGTCGCCTCCGCCATTTTCAGACCACGCATGACACGGCCTTTGTTTCCTCAGTGAAATTGAGTGGCATATGACCGTCAGTAAGCTCCCCATTCCGGGTCCGCTACCTTCACTTCAAGGGAGACTTCTTCGATTATGACCTTTGCCGACGACATTTTTTAGGCTGCCTTGTGTTGGAATTTATGGAACTGGGGCGATAAATTCTTTTGCAGGAGGGAATTAATTTCCAGAACGTATTTCCTATGTTTGCTAGAGCCAAGGTTCAAGTTCACTATAACCGATTCTTCTTATGCTTATTTGTAATGTAATTGAAAGGGAACTAGTAAGTTAAGTTAACTATAACGGTGGGTTCACTATATCCGAGTTCACTATAAACGGAGTCGACTGTACATTCACTTGCCGTTGGGTCCTGCTTAATAAACAGTCAGCGAACAAGCGCGGACACGTCATCGGGACAATTATTGTGCAAACAGCACTTACTGTTCAGGACGGCTCCCGACGTTCACGACGGTTCACAACTTACGGTTCTGAAGTAACTCTTCAAAATTGTGAAGTGAAGAAAAAAAGGAAGTAAAAATAACGGGACTTTCTGGCACGTAAAAATAGGGGTGGTGGTTTAAATGCTAAGGGTTTCTGGAGAATTTTAGTTTAAGTCATAATAATGTATTTATTGATTGATTGTAGCCAAGAAGGTGCTTACATAGATTAGAAATATTAATAGATTATATCGTATTCATGAAGTGAATAACATATTATGCCAAGTTAAAAATCGACGGAAACCTCAAAGACGATGGCTGCGGCAGCGGTTAGAGCAGTAGCGGCGAAAAACGAACTTTTTGGTCTTCTTCTTCGCTTATGAAATTGCAAGGCGTAGGTATAGTCCTACATCTATTCCCCAGATCGGGAGCTTCTTCACGATGTTCCTTTCCCATGGATTTCTCAATAATGAATGACAGCAAAATATTTTCGTACGAACCATATTATCATTTCCATCTGAATGCATTGTGATGAATAAATACTATCCGATCAACACCAGGCGAATGCCGGAGCAGTACCTTACCAAACGGGCCACGGACCGCGCGCGATCTGTCCTTCCTCTTCCTTGTCCTATCCTCTCCCCCTTACACACACACTTACACTAACATGCACTACACTACCACATATTCCGGGAGACCGGTCGGGAGCTTAGAGCTTGTCCCGGCTGGGGCGGTGCCCCGTTGGTGGGAGAGTCCTGGTTAGGGGGAAACCCCACTAGCCGACGGTAGGTCGGCGCCGGATCTCGCCATTCAGCAGGGGACGATTGCCGCCATCTCCCGAGAAAGAACATGCACTACACTAACGGGACTAATGACCACAGTAGTTGACGCGCCCGGAAGCACGAAAAAATCAATCAATCAAAAACAAATACTATCGATTGGCTTTTTACAGAAAGTATGTTTGGTAAACACCTGCAATTAGGACGAAAATAATCGGATGTTGCAAGTGCTTGGGAGGCCGTGCCGCGTGGCGTTTGGCCCGGGCGTGGCTGGGCGCGAGCCACTGCGGGCGCCGCGTGGGGGCGTGGCGAATCGCGGCGTTGAAGACGCCTCCGCGCGGCCTTCCGCAGCTCATTGGAAACGGCGACGCGTCGCCCGACCACTTGCAATTAGTCTCCTCAGCTGACGTCCCTCGGCGCGCGCCGCGCCGCGCCGTTGCGACACCAAGTGAACCCCTTTTGGCTGCTACAACATGCTCCTCCGTGTATAGTAGGTGGAAGTAGTAAGGTGGAAGTGTTGGTTACGCGGCGAGACTGGATTCTTGCTTCGGTTAATCAAGACGGGTCCAATTATCAGTCAGTTCAGTCAGTGTATATTTTATTTTTAACGGTGATACCTCAATGGGTATAAAACGTTTCCTTGGCAATCTATTTCTTTTACTCGTTTCGATTGACAAACATTCCAGATTAATTGTTTTGTAATGTTTTAAGAATTCTGGAGCGCGAAAAGGATTTTATAAATCTGGTATAAGTCATATCTCTCTCTCGTTAAAATACAAACATATAATATTATGTATATAACCACTTAAACTATGCACTCTTAATGCGAATGTGCGTGTCCCTCTTATTTTGAATTAAAAGCTGAACATGAGATTCCTTGGAAGTCTGGATATAATATTCTAAAACTGAATATTATATTGAGTCAAAAAAAATGTGCTGGCATAGACACAACTTGTTATATCCAGGAATGTAATATACAATAGGCTTATTCCTCCATCAAATGTCACGCTATTCACGCTGACAGAAATTGTCGTCAGACGTCATGTGACTGAGAAACGACCTATCGGAAGTGAGGCGCGTCACTGAGGGGCAGTTAAATTGCCGCTCCGTCATTATCCTCTCATCCAGATTAGCGGTTGAGCAAACCGTATGTGCCTTTCAAGAGCATCTGGGACTGTGTTATGGTACTTTATGGAACTAAGATTCAACCAGAGTATGCATATCTCAGACACACACAAACATACACACGCTCGGGTGCGCGAACGTCAAGAAATATTTCGTTTACACACGAACTTATGTTCTACGAGATTTGTGACACAATCGTTTTTTAGTTCAGAATATCATTTAATTTTCGTTTTTCTGTAGGATTCTATGTTATTTTTATAAATTTCTATGAGAGATTTATTTAATGTTTTGAAAGTTTAAATATAAAACTGGAACTAACTCAGACACGTGCTCCTGGAAATAGTAAATCAATATTTCTTCTTGATTGTCAATATAAGTTTACAAATAAAAGTATCCAATGTTTTTTATGAAAATCATTTATTTCAACAATTACACAACGTTTCGTAACTCGTTTTGTTACATCAGCATTGTTGTACTCCTGGAAATGTTTTCGCAGACGCCTGACATATTTGTGTAGATCAAAAGTTACGCTTCTCGTGCTAGTAAGAAGTGGATTTATTATATGCTACATTATATAATTGCCGTAGTGCTTATATTTCTTTTCTCTGAATTTGCAGGTGGAACATATGTTTGGTCACAGCAGTGTACTTTTTCTATAAGATCTCACCGTCAAATTTTGACAGATTCTTATTAGTCCTTCAGTATGAAAATTTGTTTATGTAAGAATTAACTATTTTATTTCTTTTGAATTGGAACTACTACTATGAATTATTTGGAACTATCGTGTACCCGAGATTTTAGGATTAATTTACCGCATCATATACGAATTGTATACAATTGTATTGTATTGAACAAGTATACGAATCGGATACAATTGAATTACACTGGATTTCCAATAATTATCAATGTTGTCGGAGTTATACTCCCTTCCTAGGATCTAAAATGAATTTTTAGGACAGCAGATGTCTTCTGAACTGTTGAAGAACTACAAATATGTACATTTTTTTACTAATTACGAGTTTAATTAGAATAGTTCAGTTCACAGTGCCATTGTTGGGTACAGGATACGAATCACATATGAATTATTTGAAAAGTATTTACGAATATTCTGCAAGATACGTTAAAGAAACTTAGCTCTCATTAAATATAATTTTCCACAATTGGATGCTTTCACAACCGGATATTTTCATCACTTCTCATTTCCATTCTTGCCCTATTTTATGGACAGAACACCAAGGCAGCAACTTGGTGTTGATGAATTCAGAGTCCACATTTTACGCGAGGGTACGCCTTTCAACCTCTGAATAGTCCTGCTCCAGCATAAAAAGATTTCATAGTCGTATGATCTACGAAGAAAACGGATGGTTTTCTGTCATAAAGATAAATAGTATATGGAATAAGTATAAGCATCGTAGTGTGAAATAACATTAAACAAATACTCGTAGTTTTTGTGGATGACACACGAGGCAATTCCATTTTATGATCTCACAGATTTAAAATACATCATGTGAAAATGTTGCTCGTCCTCTTTAGGACAAGGTTGAGTTGTGTTGCTAAATGACTTCTCTATGTATAGGTGCCGTAACCAGAGGGGAAGGCGTGGTTGTATCACGACTTTGCATGTTCCACTTGCTACATTTATCTCCACCATCTTTATCCACAAGCGTACTGACCGAGAAAATCTAGTTAGTCTCAAACACTTATCATATGAAGAACCTAAATCATTGTGGTATGAAATAAATAGGGGTTATTTGCTTAAAATGTAAAAACGATATCTTTGTAAATTATGAATTATTCAAATACGTAAGATTTACGACTATGGTTTCTTGTAAACGGAACATGAATATACCAGCTTCAATGATTTTTTCCCCAAAGCGCTTTGCTATATCTTAGTTGTATTTATTCATGAAGCAAGGAAGTTTCATTTTACGATTGCATTTTGCAATATTAAATAAACTCTTTCAGTATTCACTCCATTTTATCACAATTTTAATCTTTAATAGGTATTCATAAGAGCTATAAAACGCTGTTCAATTCTGTAGAATAAAATATTTATTTATGTATTTCAATAATTTTTCGAAGTTGAGTGATATAGTAAGTGAGTAACACTCAAAAAAGACATTTGATTTCAATGGGCGTAAATAAGTCTTATAGGAAGATAGCAAAGTATCATGATTGCATAAGTTCAAGGAATGAATTTCGCTTTCTCGCGGCAACTTACAGAATTTTCAACACTGTAATATTAAAATTAAAGTAAGTAAATATTTATCATTCATTGTGTAGTCAAGATATTATTTCATTTTCAAACACGTTCTTTTATTTTAACTAACTAGGGAGTTAAAATTGGCTTCGAATTCTTCTCTGACTAAATAGTCAATTATCTTCGTATCATACGTATACTGTGGTAAAACTAGTGGCATACAAAACATACATAATTCATCTAATAAACGGTTTTGGAAATGTAGCAAATCCATAAGCAATAAAACTGAAAATCCCACAAAGGGATATTGAAATTCCATTCTTTAAAAAAATATCTACAGCCAAGGTCACGGGCATGGTAACTTGCTTACTAGAGTTCGCGGCAGTTCGTCCAGAGCAACTGCCGCGGAGATTAAAAGAGCGGTACAAATTTCTCTGGGGTGGCAGTACATCACTGGTTACTGGTGGCTGAGGACAGTCTTTTCGAAACGTCAGTTGACGCTTATTGCTTCAAATTCAATGACATTAATTCTTATTTCCTCTACTAAAGCAAAGAAATTATTCATTAAAATGAAATATATCAATAATATTTGAACTTATCAATTAAGAGTAAAATTACACATTTTGAATTGAGAGGATCTTGATTTAGTAAACGCGTTTACTTAAGAGTGCAGTAATTTAAGCAACTTCGTACGTCCAGGAACTAAGAATGCTTCTGTTAGGAAATAAGATTCTTGTCGGTGAAAATAGCTTTCCGCCCGCGACAGTGATTTAAGAGAAAAGAGAAGATCGACTACTCAGGTTCATTCTTGTATTTCAAATTATTGCTACATACGACAAATGACATAATTATTTAATGAAACAACACGAAACGAAAACAGGCAAACAATTTTCCATTCAAACGTATTCCTACTCCTTGGGTATAGTGATTACACAAGGAGGATTTTAAAAGGACATTAAATATGAAATAAAGTAAATTTAAAATCTATTTTGTTTGCTGGAAAAGATCCGGCGAATATATTTTCGCATGAAGCAACTATTCTTTAAAATTATAGCGCTCTTTGTATTTAGCTTCTCTGCTACTGCTTGCGCATTTGGAGGGGAAATGAGTGCAGAGTCAGGGGAAGATGCCTCTGCTTGCCAGGTGGGCAAGTAGCTGGCACGGGCGCATTTTGACGCGTCTGATAGAATGGAATTCAACCCCATAATAAGGGAAAATATAATTAATATTAGATATTTTTTACCCGTGGCACTACTTTTACGGTCTTCAGGAAGATGTAAAAGCTAACTCGAAAGATACATTTACTTGTGTGTGTTAACAGACATCACATGTGAATTTGTTTTCTGACATGAATTCCGTAACCTTGCAGTGCTAATCTGTTTAACAATCCCGTTGGCATGCTTCCGACACCAGCACCAATTGAGTTCCGTATTTATTGAATAACCTTGACAGACCTGCTCAATAGGCCGGGACGCCGAGCATTGGAATAAATGCTCAAGAAGAGACGCAAATTCCAGAATTCCAAACGATCAGACACGACACTATGGAAAAGAGTGTACGAATGTGACACGGTCACTAATGGGTGGACAAGTTTAGAATGAGCAAGATTAAAATGATGAGTCAGCAAAAAACATTGTGCAAATATACTAATAGCTTCAAATTATAATGGGTGTGGAATGAAACATGAGAAATCTATGAATCGGTCTATGAATCTTTAAATCGGTTTATGAAATGGGTTGGGAGAGTAGGTGGTACTAAAAAAGAGAAATAAATGATTGAACGAGACAGTATATTTTCTGTTATATAAAAAGCCACAGAGGCTGAGCGATAATGAGAATTCGCATCCCGCCATGCTCACCAGAAATCAACAAAATTGAGTAAAACCACATATTATGAAAACTGCGGAGACTCAATTTCAAATGAAGATGTGAAAGGAAAAACCTTTTCCTTCTTGTCCATCAACTTAAGTTTTCCTCTTTTTTTCACGTCATTGCAAGTAAAATGGGAACATTTAGCCTCATTATCATTTCTGAACATACATCTGTGAATTTAACTAAATTTGAAACTCGATCGAAATTTTGAGAGCTTGGTTATGCAATCTTTACAAAAAATACGACTTGCAATATACTTTTTGCGATTGTCCAATCTAGACGAGTCTAAGGACACATCATAACGGAATTTCATTGCCTCATTTCTTATATGTACGGAGGGTGGAAGCGGTATGAATCGATTCTAAAATAACAGGCGCATTAATAAATAAAATCAACTAATCTCTGTATCTGTGCAATAATATGTTTATATTATTTCTGTGCTGCGTTCAAACTTTTTAGTAACTAGCTGGACCCATCCGCACTTTGTAAATCGTTTTGAATAGCTTAATTCCCAGCTTCAAAGCATACATAGCTTCATACTCGATCCAAACGATGAACGGACAGACCCTGAACGGTACATTAAAGCATGACACGACTTGCCTTTTGACGCGTCAATTTAATTTTGCATAATTTCGAGTTTTTGTTCTTTTCTGACCACCAACGCGTTCTACGGAGTATAAGTGCTCAGGAGGGCAAAATCTCCAAAAATGTAAAAGAAAATTCAAAAGGAATTCATTTTGTGTAATACCCCTTAAAATACAATTCGGCTTCGATCTGCCACAAGAGTGTTTCTCTGCGTGTACAACGAAATATTCCCCGCACGTTCTCCGTTATGCGTATGTTGTATCGCTTGTTTCGCGCAAGTTCATCGCATGTTCCCCTTCTTTTTTTTCCCATGATTCCTCACATGTTCCTCACAAGCTCCCCAGAAGCTCCCAACAGGCTCCTCCTCTTGTGCTCCACATGCATCTCACGTGTTCAGTTTCCGCTCATATTAATCTGGAAATTAAAGTGAAAATTCAAAAGTTTAATATAAGTCGTTTTTGATTACGAAATAATTTTACTTGTATAAGCCTTACGGCGACGGATTTTCCAGAAACTTCGCAGAAGGATGAAACGTGAATGAATAGATAGAAAGAGCAGAAACTCATAAAACTGTAATAGAAGAGGCTAAAAATGTTTCGCAAAAAGTTGCATTCTCCAAAAAATAACACTTTTTAAATCATTGCTTTAAAAGTAAAAGTGCACAGCTACACACTTTGCACTCTTCTGCCAGTTTCCAGAAACCCGTTCTACGGTGTGAGGGAACCTTCCAAAAATGTAATAAAACATCCGAAAAATATAATTTTGTTATTTCCGGCATGAAAAACCTAACTTATGTCCCTTCAGGAACGTGAAAACCTGGTTTTAAGGTCCTAGGACACATCGTTTCGAAGTGGTGCAAGTGTGGTGTAATATGTGTTGCGGGTTGCATGTACGCCCGATTCCCTATCAGTAGTGCCACCATCTGCGAGCTTCTATTACTCGTATATACAGAGGGGGTGTTTCTTGTAAGAGAAATTTTATCAGTTTAAATCACAGACAGTAACTACCTTGTGATACACGAAACATTACGAAAAATATGAGCGGCTGCCCTATTAGCTTTTGAGCAGCGATGAGTTCGCAGTCCGTTGTAGGATTTGTTTTAAAATAGTCATTCAAAGCCTAGTATACAGAGAGAAGAATGTCGCTACGTATCTTTTGCAATGAGCAGAATATAAGTAATTCCACATCTTTTCATATAACTTAGTATTACTTGTGCCAAGGATATTATAATGGTGATGAAGTCGGAAATGAAATAATGTGAGGATTCTGAGGACGAACCCAGCGGTGTCAAGAGAAACAGCAGTAGCTCATGAGAATTGCTCAGAACTTGTGATGTGCACTTCAGTCCTACACGGTTGCATCAAGAAATGTTCTGCGAAGACCTCCCTCCAGAAGGTGCGCGAGCACGCTGGATGACTGGATGAGTGAGGATTTTATCTTTCCGGGCTGACTACTTTGGTCAAATGTCCTGTGCTGTAGTGCGTGCTATATCAGGCGAGATCCGCCGCCGACCTATACGTCGGCTAACAGGGTCTCCCCTCGCGAGGTATCTTCTCCAGCGGATCACCGCCCCGGCCGGGACATGCTCTGAGCTCCCGACTGGTCGCCAACATGTGTGTTATGGTTGTGCATGCAAGTGAGTGGTGTGTGTGTGTGTAAGGCGAAAAGAGGGAACAATAACGAGAAAGGAAAGATCGTGAGCGGACTACAGTCTGTTTGTTAGGGTACTGCTAAGACAATATCGTGGAATTGATGGGTGAAAGCATGGCAAGCTACCGATTGCAGCAGCCGGACGCTAGAATTCTCCTCCAAACACCGGCTGAATTCGGCATACGAGCTCTCATGGCTCGGGCCGGCGAAGATGGTGCAGTGACAACAAACGTTGCTGCTGCATAGATGTAGGGTTCGAGTCCTGACGATGGTGGGTTTCCGACACTTGCTCTATTTCGTTTTTCTTCAGTGGCCGATGACATTAGGTTATTTTTACACTTCCTGCCGCACAAAATGAATCTTTTGAACAGTGGTAAGCACATTTATGCCGACCTGGATGGCCGAGGTGGCTAAGAGCGAGTACCGACTCAGCGCTTCGGTCCGAAGGGTCGCGGGTTCGAGTCCTGCCTTGGGCATGGCTGTTTGTCCCTTGACTTTGTATATAAGTGTTGTCGCGGAGGGCCTCGCGTTCTGCTGACCCCAGATCAGAGGAGCCCGCAAATGTGTTGGTGTCTAGTGTATGGTCGAATACGCGTCTCATCGGGGCGTAAAGGGTAACCGGCTGTTGGCTGGATAAAAGCCCTAGATAAAAAAAAAGAACATTTATGAAGCCACAAGCCCCATTGACAAGGACATTCGCGAATCAATTAAAAAGATGCATTTTATGCAGCAGGAGGTGTAAAAATGACCTCATGTCGTCGGCCACTGTAGAAATATAAAAACATAGCTAGAGTCGGAAATCCACCGTTGTCAGGTTCTAACCCTGGAGCAACTTTGCAGCAACAACGTTTGTTGTCACCGGACCATCTCGCTGCCAAGGCGGGCGTGGGCGAGCGCGGGGGCGGGGGGGAGGGGGAAGATGCGGGGAGCGCGAGGTCAGCGGAAGCGACGGTCGGGGTGGCTGGGTGAATGGGCGCGGGTGGCGCAACGCGGTCCGGCCGCCGCCGCTCCAGGCGACACGCGCCGCTGGCAGCCTGCAGCGCTTCCTGCGCGCGAGCCAGCCCCGCCCCCTCGCCCCGCCCCCTCGCCCCGCCCCCGCCCCCGCCCCCGCCGGCGGCGCCGCGTCGCGTGCCCCGCGCGCCCCGCTGTCCGCACGCACCGGAGCCACCGCCGTTCATTGGATTTCTATAGCCAACTACCTCGTTCTTTCACAGCCACTCAGTACCGGATCTACACAATTTTGGGCCCGGGGACAATGCTGAAACTTAGCCCCCCTTTCTTCCGAAAAAATAAAAATGTGAAAGTTGTATCAAGAAACTATATGAGTTATTTTATTTCAACAAATAAAAATTACAACGTTTACGCTAGAAAAAGTGTTAGGAAATATCCCTTAAATAATAGTTTTAAGTTTACAAATAATAGAATGTCCACGGTGATCTTAAAACGCCAAAGAAAATTGTTGGTGTTTAAAAAACTCAATATAAAAACACATGAAATAATAAATATTAATTTCAGTAGAATATATTTTAATGTTAGCGTCATTTGATCCCTATCTTTTAAGTAACGACTATGATCACATTTAAAGTAAAGTATTAATTGAACATTTTATGAAATATCAGACTACTGTTACGTGACTTATAAAATCACGTTGATTTTCTCGAGTTCTAATTTCCTTTTCAATGTTTTACTAATTTTTTCCTATCAATTCCATCATCGGGCCCCTTCACTTGCGGGGCCCCCGGAGATTGCTTGGCCTGCCCCTGCCTAGCACCGGCGCTGCCTCCACCGTTGAATGGGGAAACGAAATGTTCACGTATTGGAGCTCGGGTGCAGAGAGAGGTAAGGGAAACGGGAAAACTCCCAAGACAAACCTGTGGTTTCGTTCCTATCTGCACACCTTCCACTGAAGTTCTTCTGGCCATGCCCTACGCAACTCAGTCCGTGAAAGTGATCTGCCTTCCAGCGCTTTCAACCTCTACACAGTTGCGTTGGTCAAAGCTACTAGAAGACGGCTCCTCTCATCAGTCGTTTCTTTTTAACTCTACGACGTGGCTGGAGTAAACTAATCAGCAGGTCAAGGACCGGGATCATTCATTTCACAACACGTTTCTCTTTCCATCACAGGCTAGGGAGTTAGCAGCTCACTAGGAACACATGCCAACAAAACGCACACCTTTACATTTAGGTACATAAGATATATTTTGGAAAAAAAAGTCGTGAAATATCTAACCTTAGATGATCAGCCGGATCTGGAGTGTAATAACACACGTTGTATCACTACTTATAAAAGCATCGGTATTTGTTCCGCAAAACATATGTAAGAACTTGTCCAAACTCCAGATCATTCAAAATACTTGGAACTGCTAGACATCGCGCTTGGGAACAGCCTTTATTACGAAAAGGAGTGTAGAGGCACCAGCAGTAACTAAATCTGCTCCTTAGAAATTTGATTGCACTCCGAATTGGACTGCAACAGACACTAGCATCTTTAGTCGTTAATTTATGAGGAGTTAGCTGCTCACTAGGAAACTATTAATTATTATCGAGAGAAACTTGTCAATACATTTGAAACATATCACAATGAATTATCTTACTTGACAGCAAAGAAAAGTCATGAGTTGGCTACCATCTCAAATTTTCCTCATTGACTCTTATAGTAGAAGGAAGTCAACAAACAGTACTACAAGGAAAATCTGTTTCTTCTCAGAAATTAACGCTTTAAAAAGTATTCACTAGGGATGTGTCCCTGTTATTTGCGATAAATAATATTGTTACAGGTTCTAGAATGAAATACATTACAATAGAGTAGTGTAATATATTTTCTTTATTTCATTAAGATAAACCAAATAAACTTGATGCAACTTTTATTATTAAGAATTTGAGTGTTCATTTGCGATAAATGAATTAAATGTGTCCCCACCCAGCTGAATATTATGTAAATTATTTTTACACCTGCGCAAAAATATGTATTACATCGCTCTTTCTTAAGGATGACCAATAGATGCAAATGGTGTACGAGAGCATGGAAAATATTGTGTGGCTTATACGTACGTACAGTATGTTCAAAATGTGAAAAGTCGGGCTAGATATTCAGAATATCCCAGTGGCGCACCCAAGGTAGGGGGGGGATCTCATAGGTATTCAGCCCTCCCAGAAGCCAATGAAACATATTAAAAATAGAGAATTTACTACTTTTCTATACTAACGAAAGTCTTTCATGCATCATTTATTATAAATATTAACTATATATCAACAAATAAATATACTCGCTCATTATAAATTCAGCATAAATGGATTCGTTCGGACAGTATACTCCCCCTTCCCCGAGAAAAATCCTGAGTGCGCCTCAGGAATGACGCTATAGGTTCATACAAAAAACAGATTTTTCAATGTAAAAAGAACGCCAGAATCTTTGTATCTCCTTAGAGACCGTCCGAGAAAGCCCCTCTGTCGAGCAAATATACACGTGGGTGTTCACAGGCGTGGATAATATCCCCTTCTGGCTAGACGGGAGCCGAAATGAAACAAGAACAAACGTTCTGCAACGAGGAAAACACGATGTTTTTGTTATTGTCTTACCGTGGTTAACCTTGCTATTATCATAATAATAATAAGCCGGTGACAACTGGTGTCTTACGGATCTCCAAAGGCATGTCGCAGGTCATTCTTTGCGAAAAACGTAATCGTTTAAAATGTTTCGTGTCATCTTCATGACTCGTGGACTTTCTTGTCACGGTATAAAGAAAAGGAGAGTTGCTTGCACCATCATCAGGATTGTTTTCACCGTAGGCTTGACATTGAACTAAAATATCGTGTCTGCATTTATTCTCTGAATACTCCGTGAAACAATAAGTTTGTTTTAATATGTGAGAATCGTATAAGGGCAATCATGAAATTAGCATACACGTAGCAATCTAACGCTTTTAATATTTAAAGGTGACACATACGTTTTGAATGGAGTCGAGCTTACTCAATATTTGTATTAAAAGAATCGCTTATTTAGAATATATTGATAACATCATGATAAATTGTAAACTTTCTGTAAGAAAATTTTTTGTTGCGTTTGTGTGGTCTAAAAAATAAACCGCACAGAGCAAACAAAGAAGAAAATAAGTTGCAGTCCCATTTTGCCTCTACCCTTGGTCCTTCCACACCGGATTCACGCTCCGAGTACACGGAGACCACTATGCAGATGCTCCTGTTCCAGGGAGCGGGTTGCTGCCGACCGTCATCATTGCATAACACATTGAGGAAGATAAGGCTGCGCGCGGAGTCTGAAACAGCGTCGCGTCGCAAGGCACCGACAGACTGACGTTTGCCCTGCCACGTTGAAGCTCCGATCATTTACACTCGACTTGGTTTATAGTGAACTTCATGGGGCTACAATTTTGGTTCACTATATCGGAGGTTCACTGTATCCGATAATCCCAAGATATAATGTAGGTTTTTTTAGTAAGATTATGTTTATTATTTCAGATCTTCAGTTCTCCGCGAATTCAAAATATCAATTTATGATATTTATTCACTCACTTTTATACATTGCCCCAAACATTAAAATAATATCTTCGTGTTTCATGCAATGTTAGAGCTTTCTTCATCTCTGAAATTTTTTTTCATCACACTAATTTGCTTTGCTTTGAAAGACCTTTTCACCACATTCACGATGTCCTAGCTAGATTCGATTTCACTAGTGTTCAATTTGTCCGCGTCCTCAGGCTAAACAATGATGATGGGCTGAAGCAAGATTCACCCATTCCTCTTCATTCTCCAAACATTTAACAAAACAACTCACGAAAACCTCTGCCAGCAAACCCTTAATATCAAATTCTCAGTACTGAGGCACAGGTTTTTTTCTTTTCCCTGGAAGTTGTATTTACTGTGTTCGCTATAACCGATGTCGAGTGTTCAATATAACGGAATCTTTTAGTTCGTTTTAGTCATGTATGTGGTTCGGGGCCAGTAGCTGCAGTTCAGTGTAACGGAATGTTCACTGTAACTGAGTTCATTATATCCTGAGTTGACTGTAGTTGTGTGTGTCTGTGTGTGAGAGAAAGACAGAGAGAGAGAGAGAGAGAGAGAGAGAGAGAGAGAGAGAGAGAGAGAGAGCAGATCCCTCCCAAAAATGTAAAATGAAAGTTTACATGAGACAAGCCTCGTATTACTTTTACAAGAAAAAAACGGCATCAGTAGCATTTGAAAATATTATATTTGTTCATAGAAATCTGAAGAAATGTGTGATATGATTAAATTCGAATCACGACCACCAACATTCAAGGTCTTAAGTTACATTGAAAAAGCGGTCAGTGTTTAAATTTCAGTTTTTGCCCAGTTATTCCTTAAAGAAATGTAATGAGGACCAGCAAAATTATTCCACGACACACATTACTTTTAAAATTATCATAAACAGAATGTTTCTAAGGTTAAAAAGTTGAAAAGAGTATAATTTAATTCGAAGAAATGTCACGCACCCTTCTCAAATACCTCTTATTTTTGTTTCGATTGGCAAAAACTCATTGCATCTGGTTTTTCTTGTATTAAAGATAAACTTTTTTCAAATGTGTTGATAAATGCCTAATGCTATCATTTTGTTGAAGGAATGCACCAGGCACGGCTTTAAAATTACTGACTAGTCGTTCTGTAAGCTCATACCGACGGCACCACATGGCGTTATAACATTTAAATTTTAGGAAAAACGTTTACATATATATGTAAATTGAGTGACTTGACTCATAAACATATAAACATTCATGTTGATAGTAAAAAATGTATATCCTTTTCCTCGTAGAAAAGAAATAGTGTTTTCTTTAGAAAAACAAAAACAATAAACTAATCTTCCCTTTATGTTTTGCCTAGGGCTTTTATCCAGCCAATAGCCGGTTACCGTTTACGTCCCGAAGGGACGCATATTCGACCATACACTAGACAAACACTTGCGGGCGTCTCTGATCTGGGGTCAGCAGAACGCGAGGCCCTCCGAGACAACACAGCCAAAGTCAAGGGACAAACAGCCATGCCCAAGGCGGGACTCGAACCCGCGACCCTTCGGACCGAAGCGCTGAGTCGGTACTCGTCGCTCTTAGCCACCTCGGCCATCCAGGTCGGCCCTCTTATGTTTACAAATTGTATTTAACTTCGAGTCAGAATTATTGTAAGCCAAACGAAAATAAAATATTTCATATTCTGAATATTCAGTTTCTCGAACACAAAGGACACATGAAACACAGAAGTGATGTCCGAAAGAGAGAAACGAACTAATTTACAGAATTGAAGCTATTAATAATTGACATAACAATTAGATAGGATACTGTTTCTTCTAGATGATTAAACTGTTCATTTAAGAGCATCCTTTTCAAGATATTAGAACATAATTAGTAAGGACAACATTGTTTTGAAGTTGGGAGGATGCTGGTAAGAAATGTAATCTTGGACAATTGACTTCTTCGTTAAACATCGTGAGAGATTTTGGTTTTCTTTCCCTTCCACGTGCTGGTCCAGGCGCCTGCCTTTCTCCTTGAGCAACGCGCCTGGGCGCCGGTGGCCGCCGGCGTGGCCCAGATCGGGCGGTGCACCGCCGCGCGGGTGTCGGCCTGCGTCGCAGCGAGTACTCACCGCGCGCCGTCGCCGCGGGCCGCGCCCAGGGACGAGCCGCACGTGGGCACGCGTGTCAGCACGGGCCGCGGCCGCGGAGGCCCCAGCAGCGGCGAGTCGGCCCCGCCGCCGCCGCCGCCGCCGCCCGCCGCCGCCGCCACCGCCAGCATCGCGGCGGCGGGCGAGCCCGGCGTGGACGGGTGCTCGTCGTCGGCCGCTGCGCCGGGGTCGCCGCAGTCCCCGCACTCCACGCCGGCCCGCATCGCAGCCGCTGCGCCCAGCCTGCGCCGCCGCCGCCACTGCCACTGCCGCGGCCGGCCCCCGCCCCGGCCGCCGCAAGGACGGCCCCCCGCCGGCCCCCTCGGCCTCCCCGCCGCCGCAGCAATTGGCCGCGCGCGGCCGCGCGCTCTGCCGGCCCACGCAGCACCGCGTCGCCACAACCGCCGCTCGGGCCGAGGCTCCGCCGGATGAGCGCACGCCTCAGCCGCGGATTCTCCGCGCCAACCGCCGACGCCGACTCCAGCGCGTGGACCGCGCACGTTCCCAGCCCCTCTTTCCATGCAAACAATTTCTATTGTAATCCTTCAACTCTATCGCGCTCAGCCGGGTCTGAACCGCCAGGCCCTGAAAACGTCGCGGCGCCACGGACGCCTGAGTAAAGTCGGCGCCGTGGGGAAAATAAAGTGTATATAGTGTACAAAGTGAAGTGTAGTGCTGTGTGGTATGAATGAGTGAGCGAATGTGTTTGTACATATAAATTTAAGTATGAATGAGTGAGTGAATGCAAAAATAAAAAGAAGATCAATAAGAACAATATAAAGAACTAATAATGAAAACCAATTAATTAACTATTTATTGAATTAAAACTCGCTGCCCAAAGTGGCCATGTCATAGTTTTAAGTTAGTTATAAGTTTAGTTTATTTAAGATAAAAGCCCTCACCTCCGCTCCAAAAGCTTTACAGCTGGAGCTTATGTATCCATTTCACCTGAATAAATTCCCGTCTCGCCAAGGTTATTGGCGAGGGGAAAATTGAAAAAACCTTCAACTCTATAAACCGTTTATTTCACCAAAAATGTCACTAAAATTTCCTTGGCCAAACATCGTCCATGCGATCTCTATCTATTAAGGAGACATTACAGTTTAAAAATTGAAATCGAGCAATAAACATATAAACGCATTGAAAATTGACCATGTAACTTTCAGTGTTTCGCAACTGATTTTAAACAACCAGACAATTTTTATAAAAACAAAGTGACAGCCAGTTTTTTGTGGGAGAGTTTATCTGCGCAATGGATTTTCTCCGAGATAGGGGCGTGTGTTGCTTGTAACTAGATGCATCGCAACTGGGCAGTCAAAGGGACGTTATGTAAGATTCCTTTTTTCCTTTGAATGTAAGAATTCAATAATATACTGAGTTTTAGTTTTTAATTTGTTCTTATGATAACGGTCTATTTCAGTTATCCATATTATTATCTTCCCGCGCCTCTGGTCTTAATATATAATATCTCTCTTCCTCTTGATTAGTTAAAATATTGTAGATTCCTGGTTCTAATTTCTTCTTATTTCCACTTCGCAGCCTGGCTGTTGTGAAGCTTGGGGGAAGGCCCGGGGGCAAGTCCTGACCCCCTCCTCCAGCCAACAATTGTTTTTGTAATTTTACTCAATTTTGTTCAAAATAATTATCATATATACTCATCACATCCAAAATAGCATTCTCATCACGAATGTACTCGTACTCTTTTTTTTATTTCATGCCGACAAAAAGAAGTTCTAATTGAAATTGTCCCCCCAGCCCCTGAAATACTTCCAAGACCCAACCCTGCATTATGATATTTATATATTTGAAATTAATGTAATGTAACTCAATGGAAATGAAATTATTGAAAGAGGCTTTATACAGAAACTCAAACTAATACAAATAATAATAATAATAATAATAATAATAATAATAATAATAATAATAATAATAATAATATACTGCAAATAATATACTGTGTAACTTGTGCAGTTAAATACTTTTATCATTGCTGTTAGTTAATGATTTTTTTCATACCGTCTTTAATGAAACACATGGAACCATTGATATCGGAACCATTCAGCATGTCTCTGAGTGGAAACCTCTTCACGTCTCCCGAGACGTTCAGAAAATTCAAGACCTGCACTGTGACGTGACGTGTAAAGATATACTTTCACCGACAGAAGATGCTCACTTGGGTGGGTATTGTACCTTGTAGTCCTAAGTAAATAAGCAAAGTTATGCTTCGGGCCTGCGTTCCTGACAATGTGGCTGATATAATTTTACTGAGGATCTGTGGATTTTTTGCAGTAACGTGAGTAGTTAAAAGTAACTGTCGCTTTAAACACCATCAAAATGGGCTTCCCTACTGACCAAAAGACTGTTCCTTCCCTCGTTTGGGCGACGATAGATCTTGTCTCGCAGTCCTACTTTTCCATTTTGGTTTATTAGTGTGACCTCCGTTTGATCACCTCCTTTTAGTGTCAATGGACACTCCCTTTTGCTGGTGTAAGGTGATATATTTAGTTTCGCTTTGTAAATATTTCTATTACCCTGTAAAATGACTCCATAACTATCAGACACACATTTTCTTCTGTTTTAGTACTTAGTGAATAAGTACGCATGTTCTCTACTAATTTGCTCTCAGCTACAATGTAACTAATGATTTTATAATCTATTTCAGTTAACTGTTTGATCAGACAACACGTATTGTCGTTACAGAAACGAACCCACACAACGCCGTGTCATATTGCTAGTGAATTAAAGATAATAAATATAAGCCAAAAGGAAGTCATATATTTTCATGAAATTAATACTGTGTTGAATACAACATTCGAAAGGGAAGTGTTGTGTTAGAGATACAATAGATAAACGTTCCTGTAATTCCATGTACTAAACAGCAAAGATGCACGAAGAACAAATTTCAGAGACGTTCTCATATACAAGATGATGATGGTGATGATGGTGATGATGGTGATGATGGTGATGATGATGATGATGATAATAATAATAATAATAATAATAATAATAATAATAATAATAATAATAATAATAATAATAATAATAATAATGTTTTTATTACTGGCGTGGCTCAGGCCGCAAGGCCTGCTCTTCCGCCTAACCAAAAGAGTCGATTTTGAAGAAGAATTCGATATTTTCCCTCGTAAGATCTCCATTCTTACGCTTCCTTGCATACCATTTGCTTACGGCGTAAGATGTCCGAAACCTTTCCGAAACAATTGCCAAACAGCACGTGATTCCTGATTGATACGACACGTCGCCGTTGCGTGTTTTGCTCGCCCGGTGCTTCGAGCAGATTGATCACGTTCCGTGTTACTGCTGCACATGCAACTCCATTCACCTAGGGTTTACGATCTTAGTGAAGCTTTCCACTTGAAAGCTTGCTAGCAATATTAAAATAAAGGAACTGAATAATCTTGGTAGTTATAAGAAGAAATATAATTCTGAAAAAATATTCAATGTAATATGTTGTCATTGAAAATCCTTCTTAAAGTGGTAAATTGAATGGATAAAGCCACGTTTGTAGAAAACGAGACCTTCACTTCGTACTTAAGATTTCCGCAGATATTCTTGTACTGTTGATTTTATTTTATTGGTTTGTGAACAGAATTAAAATTGGCCCAAAATACTACCTGTTAGAGCTTTTCTTTTACAAAAACTCTGGGCTTGAATTACTTTAATGTTCACTGTTTTAACATGTTTTTGCTGGAGCTTGCAAAGTCGACCGATGACCGATATTTGAATTACGACGAATGTGAGCGGCGCATTCGCAGTGTATTTCCATATTTTTGTTGTGTATAAGTACTCTACTTTCAAAGAAAATACCCCACATTCCCATTGTGAAATAATAGGAATATACTTGCTTCCTATTATATGGCCATTGAAATGTCTAGAAATGAACTAAAGCTTGGCTGCGGATTGATTTAAAATTTTGATGCCGTGTGCTAGAGCTCTAACATTAAGAGAGATGCATTCCTGTCAGTGCCGTGTTTGAAATAATTCATTAGCATCAAATTTCAACAAATATTCAATGCAAGTTTCACATAAGTAAACGGAATTACAAAATATGTTGAAATTTTTCTCCAGTGTGTACTGTCATGAACAGACATTATTCCAAAATTTCGTTTGATCCATTGATGCTCGCAACATATGACGGGTGTGATAACAAAAGTCACTAACCTCTTCAAACAAATTACATGACACGGAATACAAGTCATCTGAGTAAATATGCAAAGCAAAAGAGAGATTCCGGAGTCAACATTCTTTATTATTTTTAAAAAAATATATAAATATGCATGGACCTGAGAGATATTTATATAGTAAAGTAACGAAAATTTTAGTCAAACTAATTTTGTAAAATTACTTACGTAGCTCAACAAAACTGTTCTCCAACTTTTCAATAGCATTTTTCCTGAATAAACCTTTTCTATGGCCTGCCATCATTTTCTTTAAGAAAATGTACTAATTTATTAACAAAGAGTACGGAACGTTAGCACTTTGTAATGCTAATTGAATTGTTAAGAAACGAAGAAGCTCTGGTTTATTAGCCTATAACTTAAAACATCACAAAGATAACGTATGTGCACATGAAAGCCATTGCTTTTGTTAAGTTCTCTCTAGATATCTTCGTTGTTTATGTGACCTTGTTTCATATAATCTTTAATTTTTCTGAGAAATATCATTCCCCCTGTTTGAAATAGTCTCTTTATTTATAATCCATTATTCACTTCCAAACAGAAGAACTGGTGCATCCATTATCTTATAAATTTCGTTTGTGTAACGTTCCTAATTTTATCCTGAAGTGTTATGTTCATTATTCCATACAGTGACAGGCGACTTTCATTAGTTTTATTTTCTAACCCTCTATCCGTCATAACTGATTTCACAATCAATGTAATTAAAATTAGGTATCTAATCTATCATTGAACCGTCGATGACTGATCTAAGGGGGTATATACCATACTAGACCAAACCTTTCATTTCTATGTGAGATAATCACAGATTTCATTCTTTCCCTTCTAGTTGATGTAGTTTATTCACTGTTTTATGCCATTCTTCTTCTCTTTCTTGCAGTATTAATGCATCAACTACATAAAAAATAACATTTAAATATTTATTCTCCTTGAGTCGCTTTTAGGACTAAAACTATTCTTTTCCCTTTTTGATAAGGACATGTATTAAATAGAAGTGAGGATACATTACATCCTTGTTTAAGTCCCCCCGTTTATCGTATACACAAAATTTCCTTTTCACTTTTCCTTTTAGAGAAATTCTTTCGGCGAACTCACAAATTGGTCTCGTCTAAGAGATATTCGTTTCTTCAAGCAAGGCAGTTCCACATTTGGCCTCGGGGTTATCGTGTGAGTGAAATCGTATTTCCCGCGAGACATTCGT
This sequence comes from Teleogryllus occipitalis, assembly GCA_011170035.1. Taxonomy (NCBI): domain Eukaryota; kingdom Metazoa; phylum Arthropoda; class Insecta; order Orthoptera; family Gryllidae; genus Teleogryllus; species Teleogryllus occipitalis. The sequence goes on from BLKR01009622.1 coordinate 88,896, forward strand.
CTGAGAACACCTTTATTAAATGCAACTTTCTCTCGCTTGAGTAACCAGCAGGAGGGAGCGGAACCGATCAGCCGGCAGGGACTGCAGTTTATCGTTGTCAGAGCAGACTGACTCTCTTTGCTTCCAGAAAAATAATGTGTCTGAAGATCGGTTTTCTAGTCATAATCTACTGACACAAAACTGAACCAGCTGCAAGGAATAGTGCAAATGAAATGATAGCTCACGCATTGAAATGACCGGTAGCGGTAGCTCAGTGTATCAACTGGTGTCACTGCAGCGCCTATAACCGGGAGGTCCTAGGTTCCCACTCCCCACGGCGGCAGGATTTTCGACACTAGCTCTTCAGCTAGGTCGAATTCAGCTGCTGTCTGGAGGAGAATTCTAGCGGCCGTCTGCTCTGATCGGTAGTTTTCCGTGGTTTCTCCGATCAACACCAGGCGAATGCCGGAGCAGTACCCTACCAAACGGGCCACGGACCGCGCGCGATCTGTCCTTCCTCTTCCTCGTCCTATCCTCCCCCTTACACACACACACTTACACTAACATGCACTACACTACCACATATTCCGGGAGACCGGTCGGGAGATTTAGAGCTTGTCCCGACTGGGGCGGTGCCCCGTTGGTGGGAGAGTCCTGGTTAGGGGGAAACCCCACTAGCCGACGGTAGGTCGGCGCCGGATCTCGCCATCCAGCGGGGGAAGATCACCGCCATCTCCCGAGAGAAAAACATGCACTACACTAACGGGACTAATGACCACAGTAGTTGACGCGCCCGGAAGCACGAAAAAATCAATCAATCAATCATTGAAATGTCCTACCACTGCATTGAAATGCCAATAGTACCAACATGGTACTGAGGGACTGCTGCTTATCTAACGTTAATAAAAAGTGTCACCGACTGCGATTCAGAGAGATACACGCGATTCTAGTTGCAGAAGAACAATTATGACTATCTATTCCTGCCGCAAGTCAGAACACAGAGCTGAATCTCAGTAGCAGGCAGACCGACTCTGCATCAAAGTTGACGTCCACGCTAATTCGACACTTTCTACAGCTGATTAGCTATGTTTTTTGCCGATTGCACAGGTATCTTTACATGGCCGTAGAGGTGTCATATGTGCACTAGTGTGTGTACTTTTGAAAATTGTCTTGAGATGTGTTCCAGAAGAAATGCAGAAAGGCATCGCCTTTATATGCCCTCAGAATATTGAATCACTAACGCGGGGAATATTTACATACCTGATGGCATGCCACTTCTTGATACCACGAGCAATCCTAAATTGTCTGTCCGTAACGTAATTACGATTTGGTCTCTGTCGACATTATCAAGTGATTGCAAACTGCAAAAAGTTAATGATACAAGGTAAAATAAAATTTCCTTACTGATGATTGATTCTTCCTTTTGAGAACACTTATTATTCTCATACCCTCTAGAATGGCTGATGGTCAGCATCTCGTGGGTTGGTCCCGGGTTCGATTCCCGGTCGAGGTCAAAAGAGATGTAGCTTTCCTTTCAAATCGTCGGATTCGGAAGAAGAAAAGCTCAGGCAGGCAAAGTTTGCTAGTTACGGTGAAAGGAATACAGGTATGTCAATGTTCGCCATATGTCTCACTTAGCCCTCAAACGTGAGTATTAAACTAGGCGCATGCACGGAGTTATCCGGTTATCGCTAGCTACCGGGCAGTTGGACAATCGACCCCAAATGCCAAATACATACATTATTCTACATATTACATACATTATTCTAAAAAGTATATAAGTAGTTGGTGTCTTCATGTTGTAGTAGTGTAACTTCAAAATATTAATACATTTTGCGATCCTGTTATATGTGTCGACATCCTGACAGAATGAGAAGAAACGAGACTTCCGGTTGTGAAGGAGAGGGACAGGACGACCTTCTCAACGCCGACAGATCCACTTCCTCTAAAGGGTCTGATGTTTCTCACTCGACTGTTGTTCCCTCGCATATTAATGATCCAAGTATCCTGTTGGCCGTATTCATATCCTGTTTCAGTTGTAGAGGATCGTATGTGCGTATGTGTTTTCAATTGGTAATACATTTAATGAAGTCACGAGACTCACTGTTCAACTACGAATATTAATCTTTACCTCTATGCTGAACGTCAGGTTCATACGTTCGTTCGTAAGGAACGTATTGTTTTTTGGAGATGATCGCTTATGTACCCATGTATCTTCAAGTCCGTGCATGCTTATAATCATTCCAGTTTCTCATTACTTTTCCTCTTCATCTGTTTTCTCCTTTGAAACCAATTTCTGTTGAACCCCATCCCGAGCATTCTGGATGAGGTACAAGACGTGAATTAATCACTCCACATTACTTATCGGGTCTCAAAACCTGAATTTTTTTAACAATATTCTTGAAATATTTGTTACTAGCTAGACCCGAACAAACATTACGCACTTTGTATATCATTGTTTTAAAAGTGAAAATAGCTTCGTCAACATTGGATCCGAACTTTGAACTGCCTGAACTGTGCGTTCCAGCATTATACGTCAGGTATTGTGCATTAAGTACTCAATAAACATAATATTGCTGAACGAGAAGATTAAGTTTCATAGAAAATCAATTAGTTGGGAATATTATTTGCTTCTATTCCTTCAATTTTATTTTACGAAGATTTTGTGTTACTAGTCCTATCTGATCACTCATTCTACGGAGTACGGGTCCACCTTTGATGATAAATCGCCAAAAATGCAATAGATGATCCACATAGGTCTCATTTTGTAGAATAATGCATCAGAAACGTTACTGCGTCCCTACCTGCCCCCACCTATCCACCCATACTCCTTTACACTTCCCTGCCATTCGTCCACCTGTATCTACTTGCCCCGACATGTTCCCGACCTGTCTTCTTACAACTTATGTACCCTTGGCATACGAAAACCTTGTTATAAGGGCCTAGGACGCATAGTTTTCGTATTACGCGCAATTTTAATGTGTTGCCGTAATCTGTTCCATACGTCGTAATCTGCACTCTTATTTTTTTCGTCTTAAATATCTTTGATGCGGGTCTGAGAAGCAATTCCCTTTCCAGAAGTAGCATATTTACGGGACTTTGTATCAATGGTTGCTTATACATTTCAAAATCATCATTCATTCTTAACGTATTATTTATGGAGTTGACATTCATAAGGCTTAGAATGGTGCAACGGTGCAATATAAGTGTGAAATTCACTCATGCGACACGTGATACTGATCGAAACATTTATTGACTAGAAAGTTGAACGAAAATGCATAATTTATATTTTGTGGAATTGTGATGTGTTCATGTATAACAATCTTATTCTCTGTTATATTTGGAGAAAATCTAATAAATTACAACGCCTATTACATTTAGACAAATTCAATTCTCTTCTAACTACTTTGATTCACTTACTCCTCTTCTGACACTAAACATTGCCCAGGACCGTTTCCGCTATTGTCAGATCTACTGCACATTCCTTTCCTGTAACAATTATTGGGCTGAATCTTCACTCTGTCCTTCTTTACTCATTACTTCTATGCAGGGTCATTTCTTTTGCAGATGCATGCAGGTGCATTTTTTTTTGAGGGGGGCTCGTATATTTTTGTTAAATAATAAACATATTTATTATTATATTGTATATTATTTATGTGCTGTAGATATGATGCCATGCGCCCCATGCCCTCCGCCAGTGCGTCTGTGTCCGCCCCTGTCTACATCGCTTCGTGCCGCTATTCCTTGTTGCTTTTTCATTGCGATTCCTGCACGTGGACTCCTACCACCCTTGCGTCGCAATAGCCCTCCTTAAAACATGACTGCGTGTCTCCCTTTTGCGTATTTCGTGATTCGTAGCGGCGTTGTTCTAAGTACGCATCGAGTCTCTTGCGCGATCTCCTCTTCACATCCGCGCATTCTAGTACCCTTCCCTCGCGGAAGTCGATCCTCGCTTCTGGTTGGATAACTCAAAATGAATTTTCCACTTAGTGTCTCCCACAAGACCATATATATATATATATATATATATATATATATATATATATATATATATATATATATATATATATATGTGTGTGTGTGTGTGTGTGTGTGTGTGTGTGTGTGTGTGTGTGTGTCTGTGTGTGTCTTGTGTTATATCATTACAGAAAAAATCAACGAATAAAAAGCAAATACCATCCACGTAACTCCTGAAAGCATCTATTCATTAATATTGGTATGCTACCATTGCTTTGCCTATTCATTTACGAATTAGTGTTTTTTCTCAAAACTGACTTACTTAATGGGTGCAATATATTTTTCTGCTAAACAGATATCTATAACTACAACGTACGTTAGAAGAATCGTATTCATCAGATGTCAGTATCAATAATCTACAACACGGAATCCACTTATGACACAAGTAAGTTATTTTACAACACATTGCCAGATGTCATTACGCAATTAAAATAGATACCCAAGTCAAAAAGTAAAGTATAATATTTTCAGCTGCAAAACTGATCTTTTTCAATTGCATTATATTTATTTTACTAATGATATAAACGCATTACTTAAAGTGGCGAATCCTGACCATTTTTTCAAGTATACCGCATTTTATGGGAGATACATCTACTGTTGTCTTGTATTTTTAGCTTTTCTGAAACCCCAATACTACGAAATTCCGTCCTTAATAATTGTTCTATAAGACAATTACACAAACCTCTAATTTTTGGATGATTAACACACTCCATTTTCACAAACACTCGAGAGAAGCGTAACTTACGAACGACCAGAGAATGACCGTTCACCGCAATATTTTGCGGTGCCTACCGACCGTGCAGACGCGCATCCTTCCCTCTCCCCGCCCTTCAAACACGAGGAGCCGTAGGTAATCGCGGTTGGCTGGCGGTGCCTTTGCCTGCGCTAGCGAATTCTGTGGACGGCATTAAAAAATATTTGAAACTTCTCACTCTAGCGAACTTCATAGCGCTTACGAATGAGGAAGACTGGTAACAAAACAGTTATTTTTTAGCTTCTGTTTCGAAGGTTTCAAAATCTCAACATCTTTTTAGAGGATTACCAAAGTTATGAAATATTTCTTATACACTTCGAATTACTAGGTCTACCGGCGGTATACGCGGTCTATTGGAGAATTCGCCACTGATTACTTACCACTTGCATTGTATAATTCCCAAATACTAAGTATGCATGTAACAAGTATGTTCTTCAGCTGACCCTCATCTCTATCCGATTTTTTGACAAATGTTCCTTGATTCATTGAAAAATGCTGAGTCGGTCCCTTGCTTTTGGATACAACACTTACACGTTACTTTTGGCCATTAATCGCCAGATGATATTAAACTGTTGAATTATTGTAACCATCATTAACAATTGTACCACAGTCGTTTATACCTTTATTCATAACTCAGCTACAGAATGTCTCAATATAAGTGTTAAAAAGTTCTAGAGCTTGTAGAGGGGTCTCAGATTGTAAATGTTTCCCAATGAACATGGAGTCGGAAATTTCGTATAACGAAATTAGACGTGAGGCATATGCCCCCTGATTGTTATGCAACTCCGCATGACCCGCTGTTCGGCTGGCACACGAAATCTTTTTCACAACGCCAGAACGTGCCGAACACCAGTGCACGAAGTGTTGCTTAGAATCAGTGGCAAATGTCACTATGTACTTACGTTGTATGAAATTTCCCACCATTTGTTTATTAGCTAAAAGTGATCACCTTCGATCCCTTCACATGCCCTTGTTTGTAATATTTATTCTGAGACACCTGTATGTTCTTCGTATATGGGAGGTGTAGGGATTCCGGTACTCAAGAAATGGTGCACAGATTATATTTTTCCCCCAAACGTCACATAAATTTTAACTGTAATTTTGACGATAATTTAAAAACAAAATATTACGGGGAGCTGATCAGGAACACGAGGACGGCCGGAGTAATTAGGCATATTACAAGCAGTCCTCACCGTTATCCAACAGGCTTTGTTTTATAAATATTCAAACAAGGAACTAGCGTGGTTGTCGTTTTCTGTGTATGAAATTTACCTTTCATTGACTAAAGTATGTTAAAAATTGTTTTTGGCACACGTATGTATATGACACGTGCGTATATCCTACGGCAATTATAGGATCAGATAAGATAATCTGGACAGGATGTTGCGTCACACATTCAATTTAGAAGTTTATTTCAAAGAGAACAGGTGGTGCAATTTTCCATGTTTACCGAAATCATTGTGTTTACCGAAAACATTGGCGGATCAAGGGAAAGGAGGGAAAGGGGTATTAGGATTTGGGTATAGTGACGAAATATATCTGATAAAAAAGTTTGATTAAAATGTGTTTTAAAATGGGCTTATATAATATTTAACTTATTGGAAATTTCTGTTCAGTTGTTGCTCTTGTTAGGAATACAGCAGAGTGTGCTGGGCAAAACATATACCTTCTTTAATGGAGAGGAGAATATTTTACTGAAATATTTGTAGGATAATTCAGTAATTTAAGTATTATCCAATAAATAACTTACAATTGTATGTAATTGAGGATTTTTCAAATATATTGTTTAATGATTTTTTTAAAAGAATATCTCTTGAAGGAACGTATATTTTACATGTTTTAAATACAAAAATCAATAACATAATCCTAGTATCTTACGCGAAATAAAGTGAATGATTTCCAAACATGCTAACATAACTACGGACCGATTATACGGCGTATAAATAACTCCATCAAAAATGTATTAACCATAATAATTTTTAGCTTCGTCTAAAGATACTTGCTGAAATAGCTCAGTGACAACTGCGTTTCCTTTGCAGCATCAGTGAAGGGGAGACCCTAGGGTTCGAGCCCACTGTGGCTGAGCGATCTTGGAGCTTCCTGGCTGGAGCGGTGCCCCATTGGAGGGCAAGCATGAAAGGGGAAAAACTGCAAGCTGCCTTGTAGGTCAGCGCCAGATTTCACGTTCCTGTGAGGAGAAACACTACATGAGCAATAGTTATTTCAAAACGAATAAATGGTTGGGGGAACATTTTTTCTAGAGTAGAAAATTAACTGAACTTTCGACGGAAATCGACGGTGGTAATAGAAATACACGTTGATTTATTGATTGATTAGCGATTTCGGACGCGTCAACTGCTTACGTCATTAGTTTCGTAAGTGTAGTGCAGGTTTTCATCCGGAGGTGGCAGTGATCGTCCCCCGCCGGATCGGGAGATCCGGCGCCGACTTGCGTCCGCTTGCGGGGTTCTCCTCAACCAGGTATCTCCCACCAGCGGGGCACCGCTCCAGCCGGGACAAGCTCTAAGTTCCAGACCGGTCTCTCGGTATGTGTAGTAGTCTAGTGCATGAAGTGTGTGTGTGTGTAAGTCAGGGGTGATGATAGGATAAGGAAGAGGAAGGAAAAGATCACGCACAGTCTGTGGCCCATTTGTTAGGGCACTGCTCCGGCATTCTCCTGGTGTTGTTCGCAGAAATCACAGAAAACTACCGATCAGAGCAGCCGGCCGTTATTCTCTTCCATTCTCCTCCAGACAGAGCAGCGGCAGAATTCGATCTAGCTACAACCTAGATAGTGTAAAAAATACTGCTATCGCGGTGCACCATTCGATTCGAACCCTAGGACCTATCGGGCAGAGGCACTGCAGTGTCATCAAATGATCCACTGAGCCAACTAAGTCGGTAGAAATACACGTGCCAGTGTCAGTTAGTGCCTTATTTTACGTGGCGAGACTCGGGCCATCAGGACCGCTCTTCCGTCTAACCACGCAAATTTCGCTACGCTCCTTTCACCACCTAGCGGAGAAAGGAGGTATTATCTTGGGCGACGAAACAGGCGGAACTCAATTTTGCTCAGAGGCTTCATTTAGGCTTGAGGATCTTTTGCATACAGTAAATCTACTACATGGGACAGCCGGCTTTACTTCACCTCCGAAGGAAGACGTACGAAGGATTTTTTCGCCCTTAAAACCCACGGCTTCGATCGGGTTTGAACCCGCAAACTCGGGTACGACAGTCCGATACGCTAACCGTTATACCACCAGTGTCATTGCTAAGTCCTAAATTAATGCCAAAAATGGTCACAGAATGGTTGATGTCATTGAATAGAATGCTAACTTTCCTTTAGCCTAATTGACGATCATTTTGAGATGTATCGTCTTGTTTCCAAACTCATAATTTCTTTATCATTCCTCGGAAGTTTCTATAGCTGTCTTTTTTATTATACTAGAACAGAGTTGGAATTTCACTCACCTTATGAAGCTTAGAACTTTGAATGGAGAGATTGAATCAAAAAGTGTCTACTTAACATCTAAATCAAAAACATTTAAATTCCCTTAAGTTATTCCAGACCAAATTCAGTCGAAAATAGAAGAAAGGAACTCAATCCTCCATTTTGTTTTAGAATTTTTAGGTCCTATTTTGTGCAAAATTAAATTAAAATTTTGACAATATTATTTAGCTTGGTACTTAATATATTACATAATTTCCTCTAAAATATTGGCCAGTTTTTAAGAGCAAAAGGGTCTTTCTTAAACATTACATTGTGCCAGTTTTTAATACAGAAGGCCTAAAATTGAGAAATGGATTGTACTAAGAAAGAAACATCAAGCTTCAGTATTGAAAAAGTGAGAAATGTTGAAAAAAATTGAAATTTTTCGGTTTTTGAAATTTCTGAGGTTATAATTACAATCGAAGTTGCGTCATTTTCATGAGCGTATTTTGCTCTATTCAATTTTTTTTTAAATTAAAAATTGCAATTTTGGAAATTGGGGGATTGATCCGTTTCAAATTCCAATTCCAAAATTTTGAAAAATTGAGAGGGGATTGATCCGTTTCAATCTCAAATCCCTTTCAAATTGCAGGTGCCGCGACATCAGCAGGATCAATCAAGTTGCCACCTTTGCGATCTTATCACTCCTTTACGTTGAAATCATTAACGCATGTGCGACGGTCTATTCAGACTCGCCCAATACTTAGACAGTAATTAGAAATAGGACGCTTAATTTTCTTATGTAAACATGGACGAACAATTGAAAGTGAATTTGTGGAATTTTATTTTCGTTAATTTAATTGCATTCTTAAGGCACAAAATGGACTATGGGTGTATCAACAAATAAAAATAGGGCATATTCTAATAAAGATAACATATTGTAAAATCATACCGTTCAAAATTAAATAAAGTTCTTAATGGTAACAAAACATGTCCATATTAAAAGAAGAGAGTCAGATGTTCTCGAAAAGCGACGAACAAAAACTGCTGATATTTATTGAAATAAAGGAAACTAGTGTTTAAAAGGGGATTACGAACAGTGCAAATATTTTGAAACATTTTTCGGGACTTATGGCAATGCCACAAGCTCTATTAAAAGAAATTAACGTAAGAATAAAGCGAAAATAAAGTAACAGTATAGTGGAAAGTCGTCTTTTGTCTTCAAACCACGCGGTCTAAACATCGAAGGGAACCTCAGAGCGGATCGAGACGCTCCGCGAGACACGTCGTGTGGTCGAGTCGCTGAGGACTGAAAGTGTTTGTGATTCGAATGTTGAAATGTTTTAAATGATGGGAAGATGTAGTCTTTTATGTTTTGTGTGGAACATTGAACTTGGACTGCAGTGATCGCAGAATTGCCGAGAAACAGAAAGGTAAGTTAAAAAAAAAAAAAAAAAAAAAAAAAAATACACAACAACAACAACACACACAAAAATATTCATTTTCAATCACTGAAAATTTATAACAAGGCCAAGAATGTTGTAATTTTTAATATATTGGGAAAGACATGGCCATGCATGCATTTATTTATAATCTATTTAATTGTTTTTAATCTAAGTGATAAAGTGCACTGGCATGGATGTTAAGAAAATTTAATTGTATGAATCTAGAAGGAAATATGTGTTGTAAATGTTAACAATAGGGTATTATATATGTATTTGTTGTTTTGTTTTGTTTTATATGTTAAGTTGATCTTATGACTCGCGAAGAAAATTTCGCCAACGAATGAAAGAATAAGGAATAAATCCAACCAAATTTATTCGGTTTCATAATAGAAATTTTATGGAGTTATTATTTTAGATGGTAATGTCCTAGCAAATACGGAGTAATTAAATTTTATACCTTTTCCCGAAGCAGTAACAATTTTTCTTTCGATTTCCCGTATAGGATCGGTTCGCGTGCTCACGACCTTAAAAAACTTCGTTGAATGGTGCTTCGCAACCTACATTTAGAAAGATAACGATTCATTATTACGAACGGGTTTGTTTATTTGTATAATTTCAGGAAGGGGTTGTGAGCATATATGTATTTATAAACCATGACACTTCAATCATGTCTTGGGAAATGACTAACCAGACAGTAATCACTAGCAAAGTTTTTCAAGATTTCCTGATTGATGATCATACCGTAACCGCCTTTGGGCCGTAACCTATTCATTTTCTTTGGGTAATCTGGTTAGGAATGGCAATAGCTATACATTGTATCTACGGACTTAAGAACGGAATTTCAGAATTTTGTATTACGTCACTGAGTTCTGTATTACGTCTCTGAAATGAGGTCTCTGGCTTAACAATTACGGAATTAACATGCATTATTTGTAGACTTCCTCGAATATTATTAAGACATGATGTTTTAACATAGTTTCCTAACAAAGTATCCTCTAGGTTTACCTTTTTTAGTGCTTCAAAATATCTCAAGTTGTACTAATGGTCTTTTTTCATTTCTAGTGCCCGTAGGTGATCATAAATAGCCGATGTATATGACAATGGAGCAAAGGTTAATAGAGCAAAACATTAAACATTTAAATATGATAAAAAAGTTTAAATCTCAAGTAAAGTCGTTTCTGCCGCATACCTGTCTCTATACAATTTAAGACTATATTGAGTATCAAAAGGTCATTAATTGTAACAGTGATATTCAATGTATTTTTTACCATTTAGACTGTATAAATGTAAACAACCTGTAACAAGTATTGTACTGCATCTTCCGGATCAATGATCTCCATCTCGATCAGGTTGTGACATACCAATATGTCACTGAATATTGTACAATATTTATTTTAAATGGCGTCAATTAAAGGGGATAAATTATGTGAATATGCTAGCATAGCAACGGTAAGCGAACCGTCGTCAAGGTCAACATATTCATGCAGTGACAATCGCGGAGACGGCTAGTTAATTCTATATAGAATTCTGGGATTGGCCGAAAAAGCAGTGACAGTCGTGAAGACGGCTAGTTCGTTTTGCAAGAAATTTAGAGATTGGCTAGGTACGAAAGTACATCAAATGTTATCTGCAAATAAACAATCGAAATTATGAACCGAGCTTTGCAGGGCTGAAAGAATACGAGAGACATTCATTCTGACTGATGCCGTGCTCATGAACGGATCGTGCTCCAATTAATGTTAGGAGTTTTTTTTTCTTTGGGGACTTGTAAGCATCTACTAGGGAATGGATATTGAGAGAACATCAAAATTTGAACACTAAGTGTGACAGTGGAGCTTAAAATATTTCACGTGAACGAGTTGGAGGGACATTGAGGGCTTGGGCGAAGTTGTCAGTGATTGGACTGGAATGTTAGCAGCAAATAGTTTGTTGATCTGATGAACGGTGATTGAAGTGAGCTTCCGAGAAAAGAAGAGAGAAGATGGTGAGATGGGAAGATGGTGAGATGGAAGATGGTGAGAAGAAGAGAAGATGGAAGAAGAGAAGATGGTATCTGGACCTGAGAACGGCGGCGTCGGAGATGGATAAAGATGGCCGAAAAACCGCGCGAAGACATAAGGTTGGAACGGTCATGACAAACGTTTGATTTTATATTGGGTAAAGTTAAATACCAAAAATTGTTTAAAATTATTTAATAAATTTCCATGTTTTCGTGAAATGAATATATGATTTTTCATTGAGCCAATTCTAGCAATAAAGTAGCCAGATAGAAAGATATTTGCTTTTCAGGTTCCTCGACCGAGTTTATTTGAGTATAAATTGCAGTTTATTTCAAA